>JAVKPL010013486.1:0-74280 GCA_032173675.1 Gastrolobium villosum | reverse complement strand
GTAAAAACAATTGCTGAATTTTGTTTGTGATGAACCTCGGTGAAATTGCAAAGACCCTCCTACATTATAATGTTGAAATCTGATGTGTCTTGTTATATTTACTTAATTTTCTGTAGATTAGTAAATTTTGAAAGTCTGTTCGTGATGTTTGTTAAGTGTTTATTAAATTGAAACTTCCTTATAGGTATAGGAGATAGGCGAAATTATAAACTGTAACATGTAAAGTGCATGGATAAAATGGGTATAGTGAAGCTCACAATTAGTTCTGACTGTGCAAGTAGTAGACAGCTAGATCCGATTGTTTTGAAATTTGTCTAAGTAGGGATAGTAATATTTTTGTAGCAATTGGGAAATAATCTGATGAACCAACTACTGACCCTCAACTTAGAATGCATAAAATCTAAAGGTCACCTTGTAGGTAATTACGTGTACTTTTAGTAGGGTAAATATAGCAGGTGAGCAAATGAGAGAAATGGCGTGCTTTTGGAAGTGGACACACGTAATGAACAAGAAATATAAATTGAAAGATAATCAACGGTATGCTGGCATAGGACCGGGTTCACGTTTTGTTGAGCACTAAAATAAAATTTCTCTAAAGCCTTAAAAGGAGAGCACGAAAGTAGAAGACACAAGTGGTTGGTCATTGTCGGTCAACTATCAAATATAGAATTTATACAGTAAGAATTACCGTACTTCTAGATGTGTTTAGTTGCTAACTAAGTAGGTAATAAAGACTTGAGCCTCATTATGATTTTTGGATAACTAGAGTCCATGGGTCGATTATGGTCTTTGATTTTCGGGTAAGAAGAAAATAGAAATTTGTCTGTTCTGATTAAGCTTTGAAAAGATTTTATTCCCTAACTCACAATTAAAATTTTGTTATATGTTGTCTAATGACTATGTATGGTACAATTGGTTTGTAATACTTTGAATTAATTGATGACTTTGTTGAATGCCTAACATAAGGGGATGTTAGGTCTGGCATGATTATAAGTGTGTGTAGTATCCGACTTAAGTAGTTTCAGAATGGTAGAACGAAGTTTGGGGACAAACTTCAAATTTGGTGGGGAGAGTGTAACATCCCGCATGATTAGGAAATTACATAACTTGCATTTAGGGGTAAAGCATGCTAGGAATTCGAAAGTGTATGAAGTGGTTGTCTTGTCTTTGAAATACATAGTTTTCCATAGAATTGGCGTAGTGTTATTTAGAATTATATGAGTACTCATCTAAAAGTATGCCATTAATTTAAGTAAGGAGCAAATCTTTAGTAAATAATTAGAGGTGCATAAAAGTTAGGAGGTTTGGATTAATTCCTAAATAAGGAAACAATTGGACTTGTATGAACCCTTTTATGTTGGACTTAGGCCTTAGAACCTTTGACCTTAAGCAACCCTATATTCCTTCACCTTTAACCTTCTCTCTTGCGTTTTTTTTGGCTGCACACAGCCCTACTTTTGTGTGTGTTGTGTCTTAATAAAACTCAGCTTGCACTTTCTTTCCTTGACCGCCACCTTGCATCAACTTTGGGAGCCTTGAGTGTGTTTCCTTCCATATGTATCCACCCTAGGCTCTTCCTTCACATGGCACCCTTATCTCTTCATGCGCATTGGTGCATAGGGAAGAGGGCACTTTGTTGCTTGCAACCTTGTACAAAACGCTGCAGCATGTGAAAGGAAAGGAGATCCTGCATATTTGACCAAGCTTCCCTCACCTATCACCATCTAAGCCTTCAACCCAATGCGCATGAGTTGTCCATGGTTCTTGGTTGATGTCCTTTGCCTTGCTTTTCACGCCTCCTTGCTGCATTGTGTAAGGAAAAGGTGCTGCATGATCCATCACCATCAAAGCTTTCCCACCTTGTGCGCATAGGGCCTTACTCAGCCCTTGTTTGCCATAGGCTCACTTTAGGAACACCCAAACCTGCCCTTTTGGCAAGTTCAAGCAAGTAAGTCACCCTTTATTTCCTTGTTTCTTGCGCAGCTTTGGGGAGTGTACAAGCTGGTGGCTTGTGTCTTAAGTCAACCTTAAATCACACCACCTCCTCACCTCTTTCCTTGTGCGCATAATGGGTAGCAATTGGAACAAATTTGACTTGCTTTTTGCTGCAACTTAACCCCCCCTAGGCTGCACATTTCAGCCTATGCACAGCCTGTTTTTTTTTCTGCATTGTGCGCACCCTACTCCCCCTCTCCTTTGCTTGATTGCTTCTAGCTCCTCATGACTTTACATGACTGCCAACATGACTGCCATCTTCTGTCCCTTTCTACCTCCCTAGGTGCGCTTAGCTCAAGGAAGAAACCTGCCCTTTCTTGCCAAAGTCATCAGCCTTGTCATGCCTTGTCTTGGCACCCCTTCACGGTCTCCTATGCGCAGAGAAATGGTGCAGATTTCTGACTTTGCTTTGAGGAGTAGTAGCTTTCATCACATGGCAAGCCTTACCTCTTTAGCTTGTCACATGTGCGCATAGGGAGATGCAAGTGCTGGCTTTTTGTGGCTTTGAGGACTGTCACATGTGCGCATAGGGAGATGCAAGTGCTGGCTTTTTGTGGCTTTGAGGACTGCATGACAGCCCTCCCTTGCTCTTCACTCAACCGTTGGAGTGAGGACAATTTGTGCAGACTGCCACTTTGTCTCATTGAAGCCTCACCACTCTAACACCTACCTAGGACAATAGCTATCATGCCCTCTTGTCTCTTCACACTGCACCTTCAAATCAGTTTGGGATCCCTTCTTTATTCATCATAGGCGCGCCCTTCTACACTTAAAGCAAACTTCCCTCACACCATCTCTTCTTGGTCACTTGGAGCAGCAACCTATCTTGTGTGGCTGCATATTGAAATCTGCATAGATGATCCCCATTGGCCAAGACATGTCAAGTATTTATCTTAAGCCATCTTTAACCCTCTCTTGTGCGCATGGTCTTAGGGAAACTTGGTCCAAGCTTGCTGCCACTTTGATTCAGATCATGATATCACCCTTTTCCCTGCACATGCGTTGGAATCATTGTATCACCATGCAACACTTATTACTTCCATTTACTTGATCAAACTCAGCCCTATTTATACCCCCTCAAGTCATGAAATCCCACAAGCATCATCTAGAAAAGAGGCATGTTCCTTCTCCTCCCAAAGCCTCTAACCGTGACTTACCTTGCAAGTGTTCAACCATTCAAGTTTTCATCCCTTTCCCTGCATGATGCGTTGTATGACAGCAGCCCAGGGGAAACTACATGAGTCCATCCTTCATCTTTTCCTTGTAGCCTTGTACCATCCACCAACCGTACATCATTTAGAGTAGGAACCCAAGGTTGGAAGTTCTTTCCTTCACTTCCTCTTCACCTTGAGTTAGGCCGAACACCAGCAGCCTTGGTTGCTAGTCCCTCTCCTTGCTTATTCTGCCTAAGTCACGGTGCTGCAGTGAGGAGTCATAGCAACGTCTTCCATCCTCTTCCAATGGCACTCTCGGCTGAACCACAAGGAGGAGTAGCTTCCATTTCCTTACACATACAGCCACCATCTAGTAGAAGAAGTTTTCTTTGGGACATCTCCTCATGGAATGCAGCCAAACCTGACCTTGTGGACCCATGAAGGAGGTGAGGTGTTGTTTTTCCTTTCCATGTTTCTGCCTAATAAGTCAGCTTTGATCTTAACTCCTCTCCTTTTTGCACGTCCTTGATCCTGTCTCATCGGATATCTACCTCCCTTGCTTGTGACCAATCAGTTCTTGGAGAGTAGATAAGACTCCTGTATGTGTCTGCAGAGAGAAGAAGAGGTAAGACAATCCTTAGAAACCCTTGCACCATCCCTGTCTCGACATCCTTGAGGATGTAGGAAGAAGTTTACTCCCTTTGTCATGCCTACCCATTTCTGTTCACTTGTGTAGCTGTCATTTTAATGCATGTAAATCTGAAAACCGTTTTACCAGCTTGGAACATGAATCACCATGAATTTCGGAGTTGTCCTTGGATTAAGAAAATAGAATAGGCTTTGCGTGTGCTCTAATAATCAAATTATCATGTCATTAGGCTAATCCCTTATGCTTAAGTGTTGCTGGTGGGGGTTTGCTACAGAAAAGATTATAATCGCTTGTTTGGGGTCGATAGATCGAATCGGTTTATATGATGGACTTTGGGAAACTTTCTGTGTGTTAACAACTAAAGAATTGGACTAAGGAATTTTATCTTGTTTGTACTGATAATTTCGTAGACAGCAGGTTAAGACCCTATAACACATTCTTGAACTTGAGATAAAAGGTCTTGTTGATGAATGGACTTTATGCATCTAGTTACTAGCCTTAAACCAAACCTGCATGTGTAGGTTCCCTTGGAAATTTTGTCACTGGTTAACGAATGTTAGGATAAAATCTAGGCAGAAAATAATAAGCAATTGGAAGGACTAAATCTGGTTGGCACCAAACTGTGCATGTACCTTAGCCTATGTAGACAGATTGGATTTTGCCTTTTTATGACCCCTAAATCGTATAGGAATGTATAGACATGATAAAGTAGTGGCCTCTAGTGGATGGTCATAAAAACCAGGGTACATGTATAAGGGAATTAAGTTACAATGCTTAATCAACAATGGGAGAAAAGAATTAAAGCGATCAAGTAAGGAATTAATTTAGTATATGAAGCTTGGAATCTCAGTTAAAACTTTGACTGCATAAAAAGAACATTTGATGTATAAATAATAAAATGCAGTTTTGGGTAACTGGTTGATTAGGTGCAAAGACTCCTAACATCAGGGAACTCTATGTGATGTATATGGTGCTATGAGATAAATTCTGATTGGATATGTATATGTATCTATTTGATTAGGTGCACAAGATCCTAGCTCATTGGAATGATTAATTGATATGTGGCTTGTTGATGTTTGACAAAGAATGTTAAAGACACGAGGTAAGTGTCAGGCGATATTACCTAATGTGACTATTGACTACTGGTATAAAATTGTGACATGATGCTCCATATGCCGTAAAAATATTATGTTCCATTATGATGAAAGGAAACTGCCAAAAATGTGCCGTGATAGCTATATGATTATGAGGTAAAGACGTTATGTGGCAGCATAACGCATATGAAAGGTATATAAGCATGCACCTTACATTCATACCGCATTTTTACGCTTTGTGTGTGAAAGCATAGCATGACATGCATATATCATGATCATATAGGCCTTGTTTTTGAATAGTTATGTACAGGACCATGTGTTTGAGCAAGCATCATATAGGCATCCCCAAGGTACCGGGGTATGGGACACTTGGCATCAGTCCGCATAGGCCCACAGATGGAATCCACATGGAGCTCAGGTGCCAAGGGATATTTGATTCCACTGTGAAGTGCGCGCACGACGGTGCTAAAAGCGCAAAGGAAAGGCGTTATATACGCAATATATGATTATGATGAAAAGGAAAGGCGTTATATGCGCTATATATATGAATATGATGAAAAAGAAAAAGGAAAAAGGAACAAGGATATGTTGAAGTAACTGTTATGATTTTGTGCCTAGTTAATACTGTTATATTACTGGTTTTGTTGCCACACTACTGGGATTTTTCTCACCCCTTCGGGGCTGCTATTTTCCAAAATGGCAGGAGGACGTAAAAGCTTTTGAAGAAGTGAAGTTGCTGTTGCTTGCTGATGCATGGGTTTTTGCTGTTACTGTTTGATTGTTGGATGACTGTAATGCTTTATATTTCGGTACTCTTGGATGACTGTAGACTTTATCATCTTCTATTTTGTTTTGATTCTTTTGTGAGCAGTGACGGTTTTGGAAATGCTTTGTGAAAAGGGTTTTTGAACGTTTCTTTAAATATCGAATTTTAACAGTTTTACAGGTACCTTACGGGTCATGTTTCAAGGGGCAAACGAACTCCGATTTTCTATTATTTTATATGCACGCGAAGCCCCGAGAATTTACTTTCAAACTGTGCAGGTTTTATTGTTATCTGAAACCTGTGCGAATTTTAATAAGCTTTGCTTTACAACTGGTTTTCCTGAAAACGGACAGAATGCTCCAGCAACTTGAGAGTTCTGTCCCGTGGGGCTATTCACCTCCGAATCGCGTATAATTTATATGTATGCGACGCCCCGGATGTCTAGTTTTTCAGAAGCTTGGAATATTTTTTTTATCGCATATGAATTCGATTTTATACGGATTTTATAAGGCAGCAAGGTTTTCTGAAAAGTATAGAAAAATTCAGCATAGTGTTTTATAATTAAAATTTCCTATGATTGATAATGATTTCATTTTGTTGACAGATTTTATAAGAATCAATTCTGGATCTTTTATTGCTTCAAATTAATTAATGCTGTGATAAAGTTTTAAAAAGAACGATTCCATACCGCTGTAACTCTAATACGATTCTAGCGAACAACCCTCTTGGATGCATACGAGAGTGGGTGTTACACTTCCCTTATTATATATATATAATCCAAAAGATATGAGTAGTCACATTAACATATTTATGACTACTCCCATCAAATAATAATATGACTACTCATTTTGTAGACTTTAATCGAAGAGTTACTATTAAATAATTCATTTTTTTTTTTTATTAAATCCTATACAGTTATCATATACGTAAACATTTCTTGTATAGTTATTAAATAGCTAACAACACAGAAAACTATAACGTGACCTAACCAATCGTGATCTACCGTCTCTTGGTAGTATCCTTATATATCAAAGTCAAATCAATTGCCATTTCATATAAATAGTCTAACATAGAAATAATAGTACACATTTATATTTAATATTTGAGAAGGGATATTCTTACTACCAAAATCTTCTACTACCAATTCACTACCTATTTAATTAACATTGGATCAATATTTTTTCTTTTTTCAAAATTTTTTTAACATTCTCTCTCTTTGATTCGATAGTTATTAGATAAATAATAACTTGATAGTAAAAGATTTTAGTACTATGAATATCCTTCATCTTAATATTTTACATTAACTTCTTTGTTAGTCCTCACTAAAATAATGGCAACTTACATGAACTTCTTTTAAACTTTTTTTGTCCGTGTTCCGTCACGTCACGTAACTCAACTCAAGTGAGACTTCCAACGTGGCCAACGTGGTCACTTGCATCACCACAGTTTCTCATCAATCAAACAACGTCGTTTAGTGTCTGTCTCTCTCTCTCTGTCTCCCTCTAGGTGACTCTAGAGAGAAAAAAAATTCAAAACAAGAATAAATGGTCGCTTTGTTGTGTTTTGATTTTTTTTTCCTTAAAAATGTTCTGTAAAATTATAAAAATAGTTGTTTTTTATGTTTTCTTTTTGAAAGTTAAAAATCAAAACAGAAAATAATCAATTGCTCTGTTTGGTTATTATTTTTTAAAATAGTTTTTTAGTTTTCATAATAAAAAAATTAAAAAACTCATTTAGTAAGACATGTTTTGTAAAAATTATTTTGAAAACTATAACTATTTTTTCGTTTTTAGAATCAAATTTAGAGAACATTTATAAGTTGTTTTTATTTTTTATTTTGGTTTTTAACTTTAAAAAAAACATAGAAAATAACTATTTTACAAAATAGTTTTAAGAACAAAAAAAACCATAACACAATCAAACAGACCCAAAAACAGACATATTCTCTAGTTTGATTCTAAAAACAAAAAAATAGTTATAATTTTCAAAATAATTTTTACAAACTGCGGTAACAAATGAGTTTTTTTAGTTTTTTTTTTTTTTTCTCAAAACTAAAAAGCTGTTTTAAAAAATAATAACCAAACAGAGCCATTAGCTACCCACCCAGTTACCACTTTCTCAATCTTTTTTCCTTCAATTCGAAGTTGATCTATGAGAAAATGAACAACTCATGTGGTGATGGTTCTTCTCTTCCCACCACTTTCGTGGGTCTTCTGCTTCTTCAGTCAAGAACCAAATCCACCTCTTGCAACAACACACGTGTCTACACTTCCTCTGAGCTCCTCAGTGACTTTGCCACAAGAGAATTCAATGCCTCTCTGTGGCTTTCTCTCATTGTTATCACTACCCTTTTGCTCAGGAAACTCTTCAAGCTCTTCAGTTTGTGGCACAAGGCTAAAAACATTCCTGGGCCTCCATGTCCCTCTTTCTTTGGCCACTACAAGCTCGTTTCCCAGGAAAATTTCACTGGTGAGTTTTTTATTATGATTTTTTCTCCCTCCACCCCCATGAATTAGTTTAACTGGTATTTATTTTCAAAATCTGTTTTTTTGGCTTCTAATAAAGTAAACTTTTGGGTTTAGTCTGTTAATCTGGAATTTGAGACTTATTGGGTGGTTTACTTATATGGGGTCTTGTGTTATTCTGGTTTGTGATCTATTTGGATGTTGATGTCAATTTTTAGTTTTTGTTCTTTTGGAAATTGTTGTGGATTGAATGGTTTATTGTATATTGTGAAATTCATCCTGTTTTGGTTTCTAGCTGGTTGAGTGGATGAATTTCTTTCTGAGTTATATTATATGCATGGAAAGAGATGAAAAATTCCTTCATTTGCTTACTATTTGTTGTTTTCAGAAATTAGATCATATTCCTTATGCATCACCCTTGGTTAATAGGAAATCATTAATAAAGTAAAAGGATGACACGAGACTTTAGATAACAGTTATAATCTGTTTTGGTTGTTAATATTGGTTTGGTTCTTTCTTTTTCTTTGAGAATTGAGATATTTAATATCAATGTTATCAATGTTATCTTTTGCATATGTGGGATAATGTCAAACTCAGGTTCTTCTGAAAAACAAGGACTTGAATTGCACTGAGATTGATAATTGTTGAATTCGCCATATCTTCTTAAAATCTTGTAGGTCCTTTCTAGATCTTCAAGTACGGGGATCAATTTTGTTGGGAGAAGAGTAAAAGACAAAGGAGATATTTTCTCTAAGGTTGAAGATGGTTCATTTCTCATTCAGATAATAATTCAAGTTACAAAATTTATAACTCCACAAGAAATACATAAAGACACTTAACACCATCATAAATATACATAACACCTATAGAAACACAAAAGACACGTAACATCTAAACTAAAATACTAAAACAGCTTGTAACCAAAAAAAAAAAAAAATATACTAAAACAGCCTTAACATTAAACTAAATTAAAATAACACATTATTGTAACACAACATGATATAAATTAGTAGTTGAATAAATAACCTTTTGCTTTCTAGATTCTTCATTTATATACTATTGATTTGCTAAGTTGCCACAACTGAGTCATATTCAACATCAACATCACCTTCATCCCAAATTAATTGGGGTCGGTGGTAGATGAACCCACATGAAAGATATAAAATTATAGAAAAATAAATAAAAAAAAAAAATAAAAAAAATAAAAAATAAAAAATAAAAAATAAAAAAATAATATATATATATATATATATATATTGGAGAATTACTAATATAGCGAAGAGAACAAGAGCTAAAAGATATTGTAAAGAACCAATTCATCCCAACAGCTTAAGTTCTTGGGTGAGGCTACATTAATGCTTTTATATTTCTCTAACACGAGAGCCCACTGGGCTTGAATGGTGGACAATGCACAGGTTCACATACTTGTGCTAAGAAAGGTCATAAGACTTAATTAATTATTAATTAAATGGGGGCAGAGAGGATCGAATCCTTGACACCGAAGCTCTGATACCATGTAAAGAACCAATCAACCCAAAAGCTTAAGGTATTAAGTGAAGGCCTTTTTAATGGTTTTATATTATACTTTAACGCGTCCCCTCACACGAGAGCCCATTGGGCTTGACGGGTGGATGATGCATCAGGCCTAGCCTACCTGTGCTAAGAACTCCACAATATTTAATTATTTGAATAGGGGGCGTGAGGATCGAACTCATGACCACTTAGTCACGTTGGTTCTGATACCATGTAAAGAGCCAATTCAACCCAAAAGCTTAAGCTATTGGTTGAGGCTACATTAATGGTTTAATATTTCTCTAACAGGTACTATGATTTGACCATCCTTTATTAAATATATTCAGGTATGTTGTCCCTTAAAGACGAAGTTATCCGTAGGATAATATCCATGTTGTATGGTGATTGGTTTTGTTCTTTATGGAAGGAAAATGGGTTTGAGTGCTCAAGTAGCCTGTTGATTAGGTTGTATGATGTTAAATACTGCAAGACTTTGAGTTTGAATGCTTTGATCTTCACCTTTGTTTCAGAATGAAATGGAGATAAGAAATTTGATATTGAAATTAAATACTCTCTGAGTCTAAGATTAAAACAGTTGCCGGATTGAGTGGAATCTCTTGTACTTATTAGTGCAATAGCCACGGTTATGCTCAGCTCCTAAAAACTGTTTATAAACTTCTACCCATTGCTTGTAAATGAAAATTTAGAATACTTTGTTTGAATGGTTAAAATTGTTAGTTATCATTTTTGATGGTTTCATAATTTTATGAAGAATTCGGCAATGAGTAAAAATGATTGAATGTGGCGCTCTACTGTTAACCCTATAATTGCTTTTCTATTGTTAGTAATTTGTTTTTGGCATTGATTGATGAATAATATTATATCAGATGTAATAGTATTTATTTATTTATTTTACTTGAACTTTGATTTCCAGATTTGTTATCAGAATCCCATGAGAAGTATGGACCAATTGTTAAGCTGTGGTTAGGTCCTACTCAGCTTGTGGTATCAGTAAAGGATCCAGTGCTAATTCAAGAGATGCTTATGAAGGCTGAGGATAAGCTTCCTTTTACTGGAAAAGCATTTCATCTAGCCTTTGGACAATCAAGCCTCTTTGTCCCTTCCTTTGATAAGGTGATTAACTGTCTAATTCCCCCCGACACACCCCATTTTCTGTTCCGGCCCCTATCTCATAATTTATTGTGTTTATGATAGTCTTGACCTATTTTGTAACATAATCTATTGTTTAGTCTGACAAAGTTTCAAGCAATGCCAGATGAAAACTAATATATGCCTGTGTTAGGACACTGCCTATCATTAAGGTGTACACTAGGAAGAGCTGCAGGTGATTAAAACCATAGGCAAGGCAAAGAATGGGTGAGACTAGATTTAGGAGGGGAAAAACATTTGTAACTGAATTGGATTAGAAAACATATAAAGGGATGTGAGGAGTGAAGGAAGGTGAGCGAGAATTAATAAAGAATTGAGAGAATAGTAAGAAGAGGAGAGCCCTGGCCTCTCAAAAGCCAGCTGCTATAATTTCCCTGTTTTATCATTTTCTTCAATTTTCCATATTGTACACAGATCTATATAGTTTTGGCCTTGTTTGAAGTTGATACTAGTGGAATTAATACAAGTTTTAGTGTTTTCCATATCAATTTCGAGTTATTCTTCTTTGGTTCCTAACTGTCTACAGAAGCAATTGAAATAATTTCTCTTTCAATGTACTTGGAGGTATAATCAGTACTAACATCTTTTCTTTTAAATTTAGAATCAGTTATATGCTTTTCAATTATTTTGTATTGACATAATAACTACTCTCGCATTGTTCCTTTCTCCCAATGATAAATATGTCCGCTAGAGCATTGTGCACTAGTGATTTGTTCAGCAGTTTCGAAATGTTTGGGGTCTTTCAGTTTTGAGACCTCCTGTGTTCTGATCAAAGTACTCATTGTTCATATATTCTCATTGTGCATCTCAAATGTTGTCTGCAGAACTTACAGATCCTGTGATGTATTGTGTTCTCATTCTGACTCCAGCAGCTTTGAATATAATTTAAATTGTCTTTAGGTGCAAAAGAGAAGGGAATTATTGGCAACTGAATTGAATGAAAGATTGGTGAAGACTGCTGATCTGATCCCTATGAAGGTTGCAGACTTTACCATAGATAAAATAGAAAACATCAGAGCCAGAGGAAGTATTGATTGTAGGTTGGTTTCTCAGCATATGGCTTTCACCATACTGGGAGCCACATTCTTTGGAGATGGCTTCTTGGCCTGGCCAAAGGCAGCAATTTATGAGGAACTGCTTATGATGATTGCTAAAGAGGCTTGCTTTTGGGCTTCCTATAATGTTATTCCTTTCTGGAGACGAGGATTTTGGAGATATCAATGCTTGTGTACAAAGTTGAAGTGCTTAACTCAAGACATCCTTAAAGATTGCAGAAAAGGCTGCAAGTTATTTGACAATATTGATCAAAATGTACATAATGAAATTTTCAATGTAGAAATGAAATCAGCACATGGTGCACAATGCTGTTCTGATGATGAATTCCAAGATTACTATTTCTTTCGTGACCTTAGTGATGATCAAAATGCTAAAGAAGGACCTTGTGCGAACATCATGCGTGTGATGTTTCATGGATGTCAAACTACAGCTGCTTTAATTGCCAACGTATTGACTAGGCTTGTCATGCATCTCGAAATACAGGATAAGGTCGCAATCTGTTTTCTGTCTTCATTGTATCCAATTCATAAATGGAACCCAATGTGGATCATTTTATTTTAGTTTATTCTCCAGTGCTCAAAACCAAGAGTGTAATTCCTATAGTGAGTCTTCTTAAATTACTCACTAGATTTACTGAATCTACTTATATATGAAGTTAAAACCTGGAGTCTACATTGGATTTACAATCTGCTAATTGAGAAGAGTACTGGTTAAGGTGAATATGTTTAAACATTGAAATTTTCTGGTACTTTAGGATGAACATTCTTTGCTTGGAAATGTGCATTTGCAAATTACCTCTTATTCCACATCTGTTTGAGGCTGTGTCTGGTGTATTGGCAGATATTAAAGTGACATTAACCCCTATCATTTTTAGATGAAATTTCTAGACTAGATCGTTGTCAACACATTTAACAAACAATTATTCTAGTATCTTTTTGAAGAAAAAAACATTGCTGCTAAAATATGCTTTTGTTTATATGCAATTGTTTGTCTGCTGAAATTTTTTATATCCAATGCATTTTTTTTTTTTTTAAATGGATTGAATTTAGTCCTTGATGTCTGCAAGGCATTGCCTGTTGCTTATTTTCTTATGCTTTTGCAGGTTTATTCAGAGATTTACATGGTAGGGAGAAACCCATCGAAGTATGAGCATGAAGATATTTATAGGATGCCTTTGTTATTGGCTACAGTTTATGAATCTGCACGCCTTCTGCCCAGTGGTCCCATGCTGCAGAGGTGTTCTTTGAAACACGGTGAGATATTACTTACTATATTCTATGTAGCAAGTATAACATAGTTTTGAAGGCATGGGTTACTTGAGCTTCTTGTGCCCAAAAACTAACTGATTTGAAACCTTTGCAACTTTTCTGTTTACTCGTGGGCACTGTACATGTGCATTGCTTGGCTAAGCATTAACATTGATGTATTGAGAGAAAGAAGTTGGGAGTTTTTATCCTGTATCTACAATAGCATGAGAGGTTATTATTGGTAATTTCAAGTATGGTTTTAGTCAGTGGAAGATTTGGTGATAAATGCTGGTCATCAATGTATAATATGCAAATATGAATTTGCCTTGAATGTAACTGGTACTTTGAAATTTTCATATATAGTAAATAAGACAATTAAGAAGATGAGTGACCATTTAAAATCTCATTATCTTAACTATTGTACAAAGCTTCGCGATGGAATTAAATAGAAAGAGAAACTTCTGGGAAAATTGACCAGTTTAAAAGTTCTAGGACAAATTTGATAGGACCACATTTAAGTGTCAAGAATTAAATTTGTCATGTTTAGCAAACTTTGTTTTTAATACTTGTCTAATGATTGTGCTTTTCATGTTGATTCATTATTTGTAATACTTAAGATTGAATAATAGAATAATGGATATTGAATAAATTGTGTATTACAATGTATAAGAGCTCTCTATTTAAAGAGACTAAAAGACCTAATGGGCTAAGCCCCCAAGATTTGAGATTATATACACTGAACTATTCTAACAACTACTCTAACACTCCCCCTTAAGCTGGCGCATATATATTGTAAGCACCAGCCTGCTACAAATGTATTCAACCCGAGGACCTCTAAAAGCTTTAGTGAAGGCATCCGCGAGTTGATCATTAGAGTTGACAAATGTCGTTTTGATTTCTTCTAACTGAATCTTTTCTCGAATGAAATGATAATCGATTTCTATATGTTTGGTTATCTCATGAAATATAGTATTAGATAATATATGTAGTGCAACTTGATTGTCACAAACGAGTGTCATGGGATGTTTCTGTTCACAAAGATGGAGCTCTCGAATTAATTGCTTTAACCAGATTAGCTCGCAGGTAGCAACCCCCATTGCACGATACTCAGCCTCTGCACTAGAGCGGGCAACAACAGTTTGTTTCTTACTTTTCTAAGAAATCAGACTTCCTCCAAAGAAGACACAATAGCCTGAAGTACAGCGCCTATTCGAGGGTGATCCTGCCCAATTGGTATTTGAATAACCATAAATTTATGTATTTCCTTGATCTGAATATAATAATACTTTCCCTGGTGCACCTTTGATGTACCGAAGGATCCCTACAACAGCATCCCAATGAGAATCACAAGGAGAGTCAAGGAAATGGCTAGCCACACTAACAGTAAAAGAAATGTCCGGCCTAGTCACAGTGAGATAATTAAGCTTCCTAATGAACCTCTGATAACGTCCAGGATCAGATAATGGCTCTCCCTCTCCAGGTAGTAATTTGATAGTAGGATCCATGGGTGTATGATACGATCCTAGTCAGCAAACATATACAGCCATTGCCACGTCAGCTAGGATTTTCCTAAATTACCCCGTAATAGAATGGAGAGCATGGAGGTGACTTGGTGTTAGTTATAAGCAGAGGGAAGGGAGCATGGGAGGGTATCTGGAATCTTTGGGAATTGCTTGGGCCTTTTTTGGGATTGGGAGAGAGTGGAGCCTCTCCAATTGCTTCACACTATCCTCCTTTTTTTCTGCATTGTTTGGTTTCCATTGCTGTATTGTTTTCTGTATGTGAGAGGAGCATAATTGACACTTTTCATCAGTTTGCCTCTGTAGTTATATTTGAAGTTGTCCTTGGAACTTATATTTCTTTATTGTAATACAGATATTGATAGCGTTTCATATATAGAATTGGATCTCGTTTCCTTTTTTATCAGATTTCTTATTAATTGTTGTTGGTTTGTATCAAATTGGTATCAGAGCTCCGATCTTGGAGCTCTATGGGATGGTTACTACCAGAATAATGGAGAATCGATTGGAAAATTTAGAAGAGAAGCTGCGCAGGAACGAAGCACGACACAATGAAGTGATTCGAAGGCTGGAAGCGAGTGCGTTGCGAGTGACCGAAATCCTCAAGAGGCTGGATGAGATGGCAGGAAAACGACGAAGGCGTTCCCGTAACGGAGAAGATGGCCCTGCCGACAACGATTTGGGTACTGATGCAAAGGATGGCGACAAGTTCGAACGAAGGAGAAATTCTTTGAATCATAATCGTCGGCCAAACTTCGCCTGTGTGCTTGCATGTATGGTCTGTCCCAAGCCAGGGTAAAGGAGGAGGGTTGGCGTCAGGTGTAGCGAACCGGCCATAAAAAACAACTATATTTTTATGTGATGAACTCTTATGAAACCAATTAATTTGGGATAAAGGTGTTGATGTTGATGTTGATAATCGTCGGCGACTCAAGATTTCCACATTTTCAAGCGAGGATGTTGATTCTTATCGTGCTCTATACACTTTGAAGCAAACAAGGACCATGGCATAATTGAGGATGAAATTTGTGAAGGTGATAAGGGTGTTGAGATTTGAGGATGAAGATTTGCTTAAGGAAGCTTGGCTAAATGGAGTTAAAAGCAGCGTTCGTGAGGAGTTGATGATGATGCCACCGCTCAATCTGATGGACATGGTGAAGTGTTCGATGAAGATAGAGAGGAGGAATGATGCGAGGAAGGAGGAAGCATTAGGGCCTTTGGGTAGAAACTGGACACAAAGCTCTAGTATAATGAACGTGGGCCAGCGGACAACTTTAGGTCCAAACGAGGCCAAGAGCCGAAACGAGGCCAAGAGATGGGGTTTGTCTAATTTGGGCCCAACTAATGTGTTTACACCGGGTTAGACCAAGCCCATTAGTCAATCAAATAAAGGTTACCTTAATCTCCCAAATGCATCAAGTGAACTCAACAGGGGAGGACAAGCCCAACGTAACTGGGTCTGCCCGCATGAAAGCAAGAATGGAGGATGGACTGGTTTGGGTTCATTAAACCCAGCAAATCCGGGTCTGGTTAGTGGGCAACCCAGCTCGTTAAGTTCTAAAGCCTCGGGTTCCCAATTCATTAGGGCACCAAACGACGAAAATCAGAGGGATACGACGACAAAGGGGATCTCCGGCACCGTTAACCAGGCTGACGATGGTGGCCACGTGACGGAAAGTCAAGCGAGTAGTAGTCGATGACTCTAACGGGTAGAGCTCAGGGATCGTCAAATGAAGAGGCTTTGCTTCAAATGTAACGAGTGATGGAACCCAAATCACAAGTGTCAATTCAGGCAACTCCATGTGCTGATGGTCGACGACGAGGAGGAAGTGGGGAACGACGATGGGCTGGTGGCGCAGGTCAAACCTGAGGAGACGGAATGGCAGAAGGCTTTGCAACTGTTGACCAACGATAGCATCTTATTTAACTTAGCCAATAATCATAAGTTGTACGTCAAAGATTGGAGAATTAGTGGCCGGCTAAGAATGACCGACCCAGGATCTTAATGGGTCATGAAAGTCATGCCCATGTCTCAGATCATGCCTGACATGATTTTTCAACCTATAAAAAAGGTATTCAACTTGAATGGTGCCACAAATGATGGTATAGGATGGGAAAACATAGCAAAACCAGACTGCGACACCACAACAACAAGTGTCTTCACTGTAATACAGATACTTATATTTCAGAACAATTTTTCTTTAAATAAATCCAAGTACAACGGGAATAATCATCAATAAAGGTAACAAAATACCGAAAACCTAAAACAGACAAAGTACGACTTGGATCCCAAATATCTGAATGAACAAGAGGAAAGGAGCATCAACTCGTTTATTGACTAAATTGGCAAAGGAGGAGCGTGTGTGCATCCCCTGATGACACGACACACAATCTAAAGACTGAAGATCGGATAAAAGAGGGACCATCTTCTGCAATTTCAAAAGACTTGGATGACCGAGGCGATTGTGTATAAGTTGTGGAGATTTTGTAAGAGAACATGCCACTGAAGGAGGAGGCACAACCAGATAGTAAAGCTCTTATGACTCACGACCCGCTCCAATTATCTTCCCCGTACTCGGATCCTGCATAGAAACAAAATGGTTAGAGAAAGTAATGATGCAAGTGAGGGAGGGGATCAACTTACTATCAGAAATTAATGAGTTGAGACATGATACATGATATAATAGAGCAGTGGAACTGGATGTCATTAGTGTAGAGGTGTTTGGAACTGGATCAATAGACTGCCAAAGAATACTCAGAAGTTGATTATCAATCCTTTCCCATTCAGATTTCTCATCCTTAGGGATATCAGTAGATGGAACAGTGAGATGATGCCCATGCCCCTATCCAAAGAACCAGACACGAATAGAGGTGGCCCAATTCTTGTAGTTATCAGAACCTTTTAGTTTGGAAAAGGTAATGGGCCCAACATTAGCGGAGATGATACCTGAAGAAGTTTTGACAGGAGGAGGAGGAGAGTTAACCTTCGAGAGAGCAGGGGATGATGCTGCCATTTAAATAAAAAAGAAATGCCGGAATAGTGTTTCTAGAGATGAACGGTAACTCCGGCGACGAGCAACATGGACGCGTGAACAGTGACCATACGGACACGATGAATAGTGACCGTACGGACGCGGTGCACAGTTCCCATACGGACATGATGAACTGTGACCGTACTAATGCGATGAACAGTGTTGCGTGAATAATATCGTCGCTGAACAGTACCCGCATGAACAGTTGCAAAAGCAAGCCGGAGGGATGCATGGGGTAGACAAAGGAGAGAACACCTAAGCAGTGGGCTTAGGATTTTAGCGGAAGCGAAAATTCCTAAAACGAAGAGCTCTGGTACCAACTTAAGATTAAATAATAGAATGTTGTATATTGAATAAATTGTGTATTACAATGTACATGAGCTCTCTATTTAAAGAGACTAAAAGACCTAATGGGCTAAGCCCACAAGATGTGGGACTATATACACTGAACTATTCTAATAACTACTCTAATAGTAATGTGTGTAGGAAATATTATTAAAAACTGAGTAGGGTGAAAAACTCATTTGGTCGGAGGGTTATCCAACTTATTCTCGAATGTGTTGAAAAAAAGTCGAATAAAAGGTTTGAATGAACAGAAAACACGACATATTTTTATGTTATTTATTTTGGTTCTCTGAATTCATTCATGAACATGGAAACAACTTCTGTTTTTTTTTTTTCCATTAATAGCAAAACTATAAGAATATTCAAGCTGTTTTTACCTTTTTCTTTTGAAAACTGTTTTTGAATTCAATAATCCCAAATGCATTTTTTGTTTTTTTGTTGGTCTTGGTAACTTAACTACATTATGCATGAAAACTGCTTTTTAAAATCAAAATTTGAGAATGGTTCCAAGCACACCCTATATCATCCTGTGGACTAAGGCGTGTGTTTTTTTATTCCAATAGCCCGTTTCTTCACTTGTGAACTGGGATTGATTTCAAAATATGGATATTAAGCTCGAATACTCTAGTTCCTACAAATCATCAAATAGGCATAGTTTGAGAGGAAGGTTGCGGTAGTTTAATGCAATACTAGTCTGATGTGCATGCATGAATGGATAAATCATTTATTTCTATTCTTAACATTTAAAACTATTTCAGGACTGCCTGCCCTCTATACATTTCTATCTATACTCCTGCTTATATTTTATATTTATCTGTTTTAAACAAAGGCTATGCTTAAATTCATCTCTCTGCATTTCACTTCTTATTCATTAATGTTTATTCTTACGTCAGACTTGAGCTTTGCAACTGGTGTAACCATACCGGCTGGAGCTGTACTGGTTGCGCCTGTTCAATTGGTACAGAAGGATGAATCCTGTTGGGGATGCAATGCAAGTGATTTTAATCCATACCGATTTCTGTCTAATGGTACAAACGGATCAGGTATGAGCCTTGATGCTTCATTGACATGTTTTGTACTGTCCTTATGTGTAACCTCGAGTTTTGTATTTTAATAAAATTTTCAGCCCCTCACTGTGGATTTTGTCCGCTACCGTGCCGTTATTGCAGTACTTGGTACTATTTATTTAATTTTTTAACGACTTCTACTTTCATTGATGTTTTCGCAGTAATTTTACTTTTGTTATGTCTTGGATCACATCAATATCACACACTTATGCATGTGCGCATATGTATATATAAATATTTGATGTAGACTTGGACTGAGCTTGTGTTTTATTTGCCAACACGAATTCCCAATGTGTGTAAATTATGTTGGCATGTGTTAGGCAATCCTAAACTAGACCGTGTGGGAATTATGAGTAGGGGGAAAATGAGTGATTTCGGCTGTAACAACCTTGCCTACATGGTGAGAGGGTGGGAAGACGGTAAACAGTAAGAAATAAAGATAAAATGGAGGCAAAGGTAGGAGAGAGAACATCCGGTCATTAAGTAGTCTTACCGCCTTTGGCCAGGGAGGTTGCAGACCCTCGAAGTCCTTTAGTATTCTCTCTTTTGTTTTCTTGTACAAGGAGTGACATCTTGGGATTCCAATATTTGAAGGAAATAATGTTAGGCACTCTTTAAGGTATTTGTAAAGAACCAATTCAACCCAAAAGTTAAGTTTTTGGGTGAGGCTGCATTAATGGTTTTATATATCTCAACAAGCTCCCTCACACGAGAGTCCACTAGGCTTGAAGGGTGGACAATGCACTAGCCCACCTACCTGTGCGAAGAAAGAAATTTCACTAGAAAGAAAGTGAGGGGCGGTGAGGATCAAACCCGGTATAGCGAGACTCTGATAATGTAAAGAAGAAATTCAACCCAAAAACTTAAGCTTTTGGGTTGAATTGGTTCTTTACAGTATCTAGTTCAGCACACTACGTGAGACAGAAAATATGAGTATGTACTACTATAATTTTGGGATCAAGGTGATTCTAGAAGGTAGTATTGAAGCAATTGCAGTGAATGAATGGAAATTGTTAGAGATATATAAAATTATTAAAACCACTAATGTAGCCTCACCCCACAGCTTAAGCTTTTGAGTTGAATTGGTTCTTTACATTGTATCAGAGCCTTCGTGTCCCTGGTTCGATCCTCACCGACCCCCAATTTCTCTTGTGGAATTTCTTAGCAGAGGTAGGCTGGGCTTGATGCATCATCCACCCTTAAGCCTAGTGGGCTCTCGTGTGAGGGGGTGTATTAGAGTATAATATAAACCATTAAAAAGGCCATCACCTAACAGCTTAAAATTAAAGTGATTCGAGAGGCTCCGATCTCTCTTAAACTCTCATCTATTTTCAAGCTACCCTTACACATGTTCCTCCTTCTCTTCAACCCGCCCACTACCTACAAGTTCTTGTAAAACCTTTGTTGAGTCAGTTATGGGGAATGGATCCCGTGCTCATGCCACCTATATACCCGCATAATGGGTGGTTTCGTAAGACCTAATTTAACCATGTGGGAATTATGATTCAAGGGTAAAAAAAGGATTTTGGTTGCCTACATGGCAAGGAGGGTGGGAAGGATGGGAAAACGGTTAGAAGCGAAGATAGGGGAGCGAAAGGTAGGGAAGAGGAACATCTGTGAGTGATTCAGTTATTTCTCCACAATAAAATACCTAGTTAGTATCAGTATTCGTCCTCTATTATGTTTGGAGACAGAAAATCATGATATTTTCTCTTGTTAATGCCTTGCGTTTCTGATGCACTTATTGTTGGCCCATTGTACATGGCCCAACCATGGATTCAAGAAACTCGTAGTCAACTAGAGTTGTTGCCCAATAAGTACGACCCAATTGTTGAAAGAGGCAATGATTGAAATATAACAAATTACAATCGAATCCAAGTCCCAATAAAGCATCAGATGTGATTGTGATTTGTTTGGGAAGAAAAGGAAAGCAACATATTTGGCGTGATTTGAGATTAATGATTTGAAATATAACAAATTTCAAATAAATAATTCAAAAAACATCCCAAATCTTTAATCTCAAATCACGCCAAATATGTTGCTTTCCTTTTCTTCCCAAACAAATCACAATCACATCTGCTACTTTACTGGAATTTGGATTCGATTGTAATTTGTTATATTTCAAATCATTCTCTCTTTCAACAATTAGGTCATACTTATTGGGCCACAACTCTAGTTGACTACGAGTTTCTTGAATCATTGGTTGGGCCATATACAATGGGTCAACTATAAGTGCATCAGTTTCTTAACTCCAGCATATCCACTATGATGTAGAAGTTGTGTTAGGTTTGGGCCTTTGGGGGCATGTTGAAAAGGAAAAAAAGATTGTGTGTAGGTGGGGGTGAGAATTCACTTGTGTGGGAAGTTGGAATCCAATCTTCATCAGAACTTTTCAGATATGTCCTTTATAGTAGGGTAGAAAATTTTGTTGCTTATCTATCATTAATCTTTGAATATTAATAACTCTTTCAGGTTCTGCTGAAGAACTTTCTGATACTGGATTCAGCTCATTTGTACTAAATGATCCGAATGAAAATGCAGCATTTCTTCCTTTTGGATCTGGGACACGTGCTTGCACTGGGCAGAAATTTGTTATACAAGTTGTTGCCACATTGTTGGCAGCATTGCTGAAAATATATGAGGTTCGTCCACTGAATTAGTATTTTTGTTCTTGCTATTTCTGTCAAGAGAGAAAGACATGAACACAATCTAAATCATAAAATTGCATAACGTCAAAAGTTGAGTACTTATCAAGGTGGAGGATCAACTTATGCCATTGTAAGTCTAACAAGTTTTACACCCATTATTAGCCGTTTATCCCACTCGTCTAGCGATTCACGTGACTAATAAATTAGAACCGTTAGATGTAAGTGGAATTAATGGTTAATAATAGGTGTATGACTTACACCGGTGTAAGATCATTCCCCACTTATCAATTCAAGTAAGGTAAAACATGAGAGAAGGGAATACAAAGTGAGGAGTGAGAGTATGTTATGTAGTAAACAGTAATAAAATGTCAAGTAACTTTATGGACGTAGTGGTGGGGTGGCACACTTTAATTATGATTTGGCACAGAGTGGGTTGTGACTTTTAATAAGTTTATGTTCCTTCTTTGTTTTAAATATTCCACTCTGAAAGCAGGGTTGATTGTGGTGGTGTTCTAAGGTAAATTGTTAGTAATCGTAGCACGAATAGCAAAGTGTAGATTTGAACAGATTGAATTAAAAGTGTGATGACTGGGATATATTACAAGTATTTTCTTGAAGTTATGATCCCATGGATCAACATCAACACCACCTTTATCTCGAACTTTATGATCCCAAGATGTTACAAAATTATTTTTTTTGTTATCAGGATGTAGTGTTTGGCACTTAATATATAAAACATATCATTGTTCTGTAATAACTGATGTTAGCTTTATATACAGATGAGGCTTGACTCAGGATCGGATGATGACTCAAAACCAATATTGAAGAATCATCTTCTTCAGCATCATCCTGATTCAAAGATATTATTTGTGAAAAGGGACCAGTGAAAGAAAAGAAGTACAAGCATACTATGTAGATAAAGTTGGTCTTGTAATTCTAGTCAATAAAAAAAAAGTTTTTTTCACCACTTGTCTTTTTTTTTTTCACCACTTGTCTTTTTCCTTCTTTTTTTTCTCTCCAAGATGAATGGGGAAGGCTCTCAATATTCATGGCTCATTGTGGTCATCTGGGAGGATGCAACATGAGTTTTTTTCCTCCCTGTTTTTAAGCAAAGCCCTAGTGCTGGCCTCAGGCCATGGCACATCTTTTTGTTGGTTTTTTAAGCACTTTGGGCATATTGCTGCTATGGAGCCTTAGGTTTTCCTTCCCCTTCTCTGGATGAGGACCTCTTTCTTTTCTGATGTTAACAGTGTTTTTACTTCTGAAGGAAGTTTGTTCTTGTATCCTCTGATATTGTCCGAATAAAATGTACTTGGATATTTACAGTGTCTTAACTATCAAGATTTTTGTACAACAGATGTTCAACCTAAAGGAAGGTTAATTATAAGGGTTTATCATCTATCATTTAACATGACCACAAAAAATTTCCTACACACATAACATTTTGTGGGGCCCGCGGCAAAAAAAAAACTCTGGCATGCAAAACGAATCTCTATAACATAACATAATCACTTTTCCTACAACATAACTTTTATAAAACCCTAATTATAATGCGGATAAATAAATGCTTTATAAATTAATATTGGTATGAGAAATACTACATTGTATGCTGTGATAATAGAGTAATGGTGTGGAATGTAGATATTGTGCTTTTGTATCAGATGCAAAAACTCGTTGCACCTACCGAGGGAATGCTTGTAGTAGGGTAGTGAACAGGAAGGACGGATTTATGAATTGCTTTAAGAAATCGTTAGCGTGAGGGAATATTTATTAAATTTTTTGGAAAAGTTTAAAAACCCAGTTTTGCCTTGAATCACTTATATTCTTTTTTTATTATTATTAATTATTTATCCTCCTATGATTTTTTTCATCCAAATTCATCGTTAAAACTGTTAGAAATTAAGTTAATCGGTCTATTTTACCTTATATAAAATAAGAAAATAGATGGAGTATAAAAAACAGCAAAAAGAAAAAAAGAAAAGATTAAATATATTGAAAATTTATAACACTTAAAGAAAAGATTAGAAAAAGAAAAGGAAAGATATATTTAAATAAGGGAAAAAATGTTTATCATTTTAAATGACATAAAGTTATGTAATTTTAGAGATAGACATAAAATAAAATAAAATAAAAATTATTTAAGATCTAAATTAAAAAAAAAATCACTCACTTTCTTTTCCATGATTTCCATTCCTTGTGTCTATCTCTCTTTTAAAATGATATAATTTATGTCATTTAAAATGACAAATATCAAATCCATAAATAATAAAGAAGAAAATAGACTTATACAAAAAATAAAGAAGAATAAATAAGACGAAAATATTAAAAACATACAACAATAATAGAAAAGATTAAAAATAAAAATAGTATAAATAAAAGAATAGAAGAAAATATAAGACCGAATATGTTGAAATTTTTTAATATTGAGTTCTTTTTCTTTTATTTCTTTTATTTAGCAGTAATAGAAAAGACTAAAGCGAAAAAAATAAAATTAGAAAAAAAGGATCAAATATATCTAAATAAAAAAAAAAAAAATAGACTCAGGAAAAAAAATAGAATAAAAAATATTAGTGATTTCTTTTTTTTTCTCTTTTATTATTTTTCCTCTGTCTATTTTCTTCTTTTAGATTTAGTCTACTTTTAATTTTATTTTATTTTTAATTTTTTTTATCACTATCGTAAGTTTTCAACATATTTAGTTGTGTTTTTTTTTTTTTTTTTTTGTCCTTAATTCATTTTCTTATTTTTGATTTAAACATATTTGATATTTTTTCTTCTATTATTATTATTATTGTTATTATTATTATTTTACTTTCAGTCTTTTCGGTAAGTGTTAAAGTTTCCAATATTTTTTTGTCTTATATTTTATTTTTTTGTCATTGGTCTATTACTTTTTTCTAAAATTGGTAAAATATGTAAATTAATTAAGTTTATAATGGTGTTAAAGATAGTTAGGATGGAAGAAACTATAAGGGAGTAAATGATTAAAAAAAGAGAGTATAAGTGATTGAAAGTAAAACCATAGGGAGGTTTTTAACTTTTTCCTAAAAGTTTTAATATCTCAAAATTAAGAAACAAGGAAATGGGCACTTAATTTATAATTCTTTCTCTTTCCTATGGTTTCATTCGTGTTTGCTTTCTCTCTAGCTTCTTTATACAAGATGTCCCATTGGAGTTTAGGTCCACGTTTCATGAGTCACATTAGATTGTTGGTGAGTGTTTCTAGAAAGGCCTTTGAAATTTTGCTCAAATTTAATGTGCAACTGCATTTTAAAAGACTGAAAATATCAGTTTGGTTTAAAAGGACATTTTTGGGAATTATGACCTCTGTAATATGAGGAGGGATATTCTTATTACCAAATTTTTTCACTACCAATTTATTACCTATCTGATCGCCATTGGATCAATATTTCCTCTCTCTTCATGCATTTTTTAGCACTCTCTCTTTGATCCAATGATAATTAGATTGGTAGTAAGTTGGTAGTTGAAAATTTTGGTAATCAAAATATCTCCCTCCTGTAATATATCTTTTGAGGATGTTAGATAATCATTTCGCTCTAAATTTGCATTGCTAGTTTAGTAGCCAGTGCATTACTAATTTATCTGTCAGCCTTTTGCTTTTATTATAGTTGCTATACTTATGATTTGTAACATGATGTGTGTCAGCTACTTCCATTGCATCACTTCGGCATAAGATGATAAACAAATGCAAGGGTAAGGGCAAGGAGGATGAGCTTTGCAGGAATGATAAAGTTCTTCCTTGAAATTAAAAAGTTATGGGTTCGAATTCAGAAAAAGTCTCTTTGCAGAAATGTAAGGAGGAAACTTAATATGATCAATCTTCACATCTACATTTGCAAGTTGGGGACGGGGTTTGTTGGAATTTCAATTCCTCTAATATCAATTATTGGAAATTTTAATGGTATGATCTGATATCACTTGTTGGAGATGGAATAAATAAATAAAAGAAGATGATGAACTTTTAATAATATCAAACTTTTAAAAAAAACAAAACACAACACAAGTGTTACAACTAGGGATGAAATTGAGCTGGATGCGCCAAGTTTTGCCCCAAAAAACCCAAATCTACGCAAAGAAATCTCAATTTGGTCTGGCTCAAGCCTAATACGAGTCTAACTATTAGCATGACTTGATCAATTTATAAAAAAAAAATAG
Organism: Gastrolobium villosum; assembly: GCA_032173675.1. NCBI lineage: Eukaryota > Viridiplantae > Streptophyta > Magnoliopsida > Fabales > Fabaceae > Gastrolobium > Gastrolobium villosum. The sequence continues at coordinate 48,384 of JAVKPL010013486.1, read as the reverse complement.
ATTGTCTGGCCTAGCTCATTAGCTTATTAATTTTTTACTTCCAAACAGAAAATCAACATTACAAAATACTCAAATTATGTTACTAAACCAAAAATCATAATTTCAACATCCAAACAGAATCATGAATCACAACAAAACTCATACATTTGCATTTAAGTCAATTTCAAAAACAAAATACTCAAACTAAATAACATATATTTCATCAGATCCAACAAACAGATTCATACTATGTAAATTAAAATAATTACATGAATCCAACAAACACATCAGGATACTTGTAGTAAGTATAACTTGTCCCAAAAACCTTTTAATATATTCATCATTTACACAATCTAACATGCTGAGATGTTGGTTCCTCCTATATATAAGAAATAAAGTTAGATTTATATTAAAATATAATCAAATATAATTAAGTTATAAAGAATTACAATTGATTAAATTTATATTTTTTGTTTTTTTCTTCAAGGCATACTAATTATATTTTATTTTATTTAAAATAAATAGTACAATATAGGTCGGTCTGTGGGCTTATAGGTCAGGCCTCTTAGAGCGGGCCTATGTCTTTTTATTAAATACGTTTTTTCAAAACCTAAATCCAACCTATTTTACGAAATTTACTAGGTCAGGCCTAGCCTAACATAGGCCGAAACGAAGGCCCCTGCATACCGGCCCGACCCAATTTCACCCCCTAGTTACAACGTTATGATAATTTTTTTTCTGAAGATAATTCTTTCTCAACTTCAACTTTGTTCTCTGTAACAATATTTCAATACTATTTTTCTCATACACTCGTGCTGCGGCAGTTTCTTTTCTTTTCTTTTCATTCCATTCCACTCTTTTTCTAATACCCTAACACACATACACGCTAACCATATAGCTATATATGGAGACTTCATCTATCGACTTTTCTTCTAATAATATATAATAGGGTTTGTATTTGTTATGACATAACAAATTTTCCTACACACATAATATTTTATGAGGCCCACACTTTTTAAAGAAAAAAAAAAAATTATGGCACGCAAAATGAATCTCTATAACATTATACATTCATTTTTCCTATAACATAACTCTTATAAAATCCATATATAATTAATATTCAAACTATGACTTCTACAACTTTCCATATTCATGTTGGCAACCGACTTTGTTTCCTTTTTCTATTTGTTTAATCCTTTTGTTTTTAGACCAATTCAACTCACATTCCTTCCTTTCAAGAATGCTCTAGCATGGCGGTGCAACTTTAGTTTCTAGTTGAATCTATTATCTTTCATATAATTCTATCTTGGCGGTGGAAACAAATGTGAGTGGCAAAATCAAATTTGATTTCTAACTTGTGTTTCTATTAGATTATAAATATATAATTAATTGTCAGACAGATGCCAAGGAAGTTAAAGTTATATATTTTATGAATTAAGCCTGTCGTAGTACAAGTAGGTAGCAGAAACAAAATATAAACAAAACATAATCACATTTTAATTTATAAAATAGAGTTTATCATTTATCATTTAACATGACTATAAAAAATTTCTTACACACATAACATTTTGTGGGACCCACAACAAAAATAAAATAAAATTGCGACACATAAAACGAATCTCTATAACATAACACAATCACTTTTCCTACAAAATAACTCTTATAAAATAATGAGTTATATTTATCTTATTTTACATGCATGAGATAAACAACTTTTCTACCTATACAACAAAGAATTGGATCCCACCATTTTTTTTTCTCCTTTTACCTGCCTACTTAAAATTTTATTTCTATTGTTATAAAAAAAAAATTTATTTTTACAACATCAGATAAATATTTTCCTACCAGAAAAATATTTCCCTAAAATAATATTTAAGAATAGTTATACAGACATGATCATGTGAAGTTATTGACTTTAGGAATAGTAAACTTGTTCAATGAAAGGCATGGTCTACCTAAACCACCAACTTGCTAAAAGAAATAAAGGTTTTATTTTTCTTATGTTATATCATATTGTCTCGTGCAACAAAATAAAATAAATGGGACCCACTAAAAAAGAAGAGAGCGAAAATAAATAAATCAGTCTCACCCACTTTTTATGTGTTGCATGAAATAATTTGTCTCATAAAAATAAAACCCAATAAATAATTAGAGAGGCTTTATGTCAACGCTTCTTAGTATTACTGTAGTCTGATAACAAAAAACAATGGCGTTCCTTTTGGTTTGACCTTTGGAGCTGTATGATCCTTGGCACCATTCACAGCTAGTGTACCCAAAGGAAAAAAGAGATGCTAAACTCCATACTTGCTGAAATGCTTATGCTGATTATACAGAACAGCAGGTTGGAAGGTAGCATCAATATGAGTTGAGAGTGAAATGGCAGAAACTGCAGTATTGTTTGCCCTGAAGCAAGTACAACTATTCCAACTCCTAAATGATGAAACAAATCTTCTGAGAGGAGTCCATAAAGGTTTTTCAGACATCAAAGATGAACTAGAAAGCATTCAATCCTTCCTCAAAGATGCAGATAGAAGGGCAACAGATGAAGCAGACACCAATGATGGAATAAGAACTTGGGTGAAGCAGCTCAGAGAAGCATCTTTTCGCATAGAAGATGTCGTTGATGAATACCTCTGGTTGATGCACAAGGCACATCATCCCAGATCTGCAGCTTTAGTTTGCATGATTGCAACCTTAATACCCCGTCACAGGATAGCTTCTGAGATTCAGGACATTAAATTGTCAGTTCGTGGAATCAAGGAAAGAAGTGAAAGGTATAACTTTCAAGTTTCACATGAACAAGGATCAAGCAGGTTTGATCCTCGATTGGCTTCCCTTTTCATTGAAGAAACTGAAATTGTAGGATTTGAATCCCCAAGAGAAGAATTGATTGGTTGGTTATTGGAAGGTGCAGCTGAGCGCACAATGATTTCAGTAGTTGGAATGGGGGGTCTTGGAAAAACCACTCTTGCCAAGTACGTTTTTGATAGTCAAAAGTTAAGAGGTCACTTTGATTGTCGTGCTTTCATCACAGTTTCTCAATCATACACTGTGAGAGGGTTATTGATAGTCATGATGGAGCAGTTTTGTAAAGAGACTAAAGATCCTTTTCCGCAGATGTTACGCGAAATGGATGAGAAGTCACTAATTACAGAAGTGAGGCTATATCTGCAGAATAAAAGGTATTTGATATTCTTTGATGATGTATGGCAAGTAGATTTTTCAGACCAGGTTGAATTGGCCATGCCTAATAACAACAAAGGTAGTAGGATTGTGATCACCACTGGAATGATGCATGTCGCAGAGTTTTCCAAGAAATCCTTTCTTGTTCACGTTCACAACCTTCAACTTTTGCCTCCAAACAAAGCATGGGAACTCTTCTGCAAGAAGGCATTTAGATTTGAGATTGATGGGCGTTGTCCAGCAGAGCTTGAGGCCATGTCAATTGAAATTGTTCAAAGATGCAAGGGGCTACCTCTGGCTATTGCGGCCATTGGTGGTCTATTTTCAACAAAATCTAAAACCATCTTTGAATGGCAGAAAGTGAGTCAAAATCTGAGCCTCGAGTTGGGGCGAAATGCCCATTTAACTAGTCTAACAAAGATTTTATCTCTTAGTTATGATGACCTGCCTTACTATTTGAAACCATGCCTTTTGTATTTTGGTATTTATCCAGACGACTACTCCAATAGTCGTAAGAGTTTAACTCAACAATGGATAGCTGAAGGGTTTGTTAATTCTGATGAAAGAAGAACTACAGAACAAGTTGCAGAGGAGTACTTGTCTGAGTTAATTCATAGAAGTCTGGTTCAAGTTTCCGAAGTGTGCTTTGATGGGAAAGTTAAAATTTGTCAAGTTCATGATTTATTACATCAAATGATCATTAGAAAAATGAAGGATTTGAGCTTTTGCCATGTTGTGCATGAGAATGATCAATCAGTTGCAGTTGGAATAAATAGACGCCTATCTATTGCGGCTAATTCCAACCATTTGTTGAAGAGCACTAGCAACTCACACATTCGTGCTATTCATGTTTTTGAAAAAGGTGGATTGCTTAAGCCTTTCATGGGTAGATTATCTTCAAAGTGTAGGATTTTGAAAGTACTCAACTTCGAAGGTACATCGTTGAATTATGTTCCTAATAATTTGGGGAATCTTTTCCACTTGAGGTACATAAACCTAAAGAATACAAAAGTACAGGTTCTTCCTAAATCTATTGGTAAGCTACAGAGCTTAGAGACCTTGGATATAAGACAAACCCTAGTGCGTGAGTTACCAAGTGAAATAAACAAGCTCAAAAAGCTGCGACATCTTCTTGCTTGCCATCGAAACTACGAAGCTGGTTATTCTCTTATGGGCTTTACAACTGGTGTGCAGATAGAAAAAGGTATTAAAAACTTGACTTCCCTGCAAGATCTTTACTATGTGGAGGTAGTAATAGTAGTGTTAGGCCCAATTGGCCCAATGACTCAAAGGGCCCATCGTTTTGTTAACTAAAGTTTGTTAGATAAGTTTGTTAGATAATTTGTTAGTTGTTAGTGAGTTAGTTACAAGTGGGATTCACATCTCTGTATATAAGTCTTTTGTATTCCTTCATTTTGATTAATCCATCATTATACATTTTTCACACTTTCTTTCTTTCTTCTCTCACTCTCTTTACATCTCTGATACCTTTCATGGTATCAGAGCTATCACAGATGCATGGAGACCAATACTAGCAACACTTCCGCACAAAACTCTATCCACATCGTTTCCAATCCTGTCTCCTTCAAGTTGAATGAGGAGAACTTTTTGCCTTGGAAACAACAAGCAGCAGCTTCAATCAATGGTCACAATTTATCAAGATTCATCACCAAAGAAGTGCAAGATTCCTTTTTTGCTGAAAGTGCTGATGAAAATGCTACTGGAGGAGCAAACAGAGATGCTACTGGAGGAGCAAACAGTGTTCAAAGCTCTCAAAGATCGAAATCAAAGGATCTGGATGTTCAACAGGATCAACTTCTTTTGTCATGGCTTCTTTCTTCCATGTCAGAAAGCCTCTATACTCGAATGGTAGGTTGTACAAGTTCTTATCAAGTTTGGCAGAAACTTGAGGAATTTTTTGCTTCACAAACAAGATCCAAAATCAAACAACTCAAGATCCAATTAAAAAATACAAAGAAAGATGGAGATGTTTCAAAGTACTTACTTCAGATCAAGAAAGTTGTAGATTCACTTGCTGCAACTGGTTCAAAAGTTGATACAGAGGATCACATAGATGCTATACTGGATGGTCTTAATGAAGACTATGACTCTTTTGTCACTTCAGTGATTTCCAGATCAGATCCGTATACTGTAGGTGAAATAGAAGCACTGTTAATGGCTCAAGAACAGAGATTTGATAGGCATAAAAGAAATCTTACAGGAAATATGCAAGCAAATGTGGCACAATTGAATCAGATGCAACCAAGAAGGCAAAATAATTTTTCAGGAAATTACAGAGGAGGATTCAACAGAGGCAGATTTGCTTTCTCTAGTAACAGAGGAGGAAGATTTCAAAGAGGAGGAGGTAGATATTTTGGCAATGGAAACAAACCACAATGTCAGGTATGTGGTAAGTATGGACACCTTGGTTGGGAATGCCACCATAGGTACAATCAAAACTATCAAAGTCCCTTTACTCAAAGTAGCACCAGCAACAATAACAATTCTGCAAGTGGAAACTTTCAAGCTAATATGACAGTAACTAATAATGCTGTTTCACAAAGTCAGGAAGATACAACCTTATTCAATGGATCAAGTCAATTTGATTCATCATCTGACTATTTTTCATCTGTTGATCCTTGCTGGTATCCTGATTCAGGAGCCACAAATCATTTCACTCCTGATGCTAGTAATCTGCAAAACAAAACAAAGTATCATGGTCAAGAAGCTGTTCAAGTAGGTAATGGTTCTAACTTGAAAATCAAGAATATTGGACACTCAATTCTGAATTCAAATGTCTGTTCTATGTCATTTAGGCTATCCAATTTACTTCATGTTCCTAGTCTTTCAAAAAATCTATTAAGTGTCTCTCAATTTGCTAAAGAGCATAATGTCTTTTTTGAATTCCATGCTAATATGTGTTGTGTTAAATCTCAGGCTACCAAGGAGATTCTTCTCCAAGGCAAGCTTAAGAATGGTCTTTATGCATTCGATGATGTCCTACAAAAACTCCAAAGAAAACTTGCTGATGCTGTTTCAAGTTCAAGTCCATCTACTTCTACTTTTTCCAATGTCATGTGTAATAATACTTCTAGAAATTCTACTCTAGATCTTTGGCATTCAAGACTAGCTCATGCCTCTTTTCAAACTGTAAGGTTGGCACTTAGACACTGTAATATACCATTCATAAATAAAACAGAATCCACATTGTGTTGTGCATGTTGTATGGGAAAAATGCATCAATTACACTTACCAAATACTACAACTGTTTATGACAAACCATTGGAACTTGTTTTGTCTGACATCTGGGGTCCTGCACCTGTTGCAAGCACTTATGGCTCCAAATACTACATTGTCTTTGTAGATGCCTATTCAAACTATACTTGGATTTATCCCATGCAATACAAATCACAAACTTATGACATATTTCTACAATTTAAAGCAATGGCTAAATTACAACTCAGTACAAAAATAAAAGCACTTCAAACAGATAATGCAAAAGAGTACTTAAAGCTGTATCCTTTATTAAAACAACAAGGAATCTTACATAGGCTCACATGTCCATACACTCACCAACAAAATGGAAAACCAGAAAGAAAACATAGACATATAGTTGATACTGGACTTACCCTATTGGCAGCCTCAAATCTACCAACAAAATTTTGGGAAGATGCTTTCCTCACAGCTACATTTGTTATTAATCAGCTTCCTACACCTACACTTAAACAAAAATCTCCCTTTGAAGTTCTATTTCACAAAGTTCCTGACTATACCTACCTAAAAACCTTTGGCTGTGCTTGTTATCCATATTTGAGACCTTACAACAGACACAAAATTGATTTCAGGTCAACTAAGTGTACTTTTCTAGGATACAGCCTAAAACATAAAGGATATAAGTGTTTAAGTCCAACTAGTAAGGTTGTTATAGCAAGGCATGTTCTATTTGATGAGTCAATTTTTCCTTATAGTGAGTCAACACAATCTGTAGCTTCTTCTTCATCCTCACACCCTTCACTTCCACCCATCATTCCTACTGTCTTAATTCCTTCCAATTCTGCATAGACTTCATCTAATTCTCCTATATTGAGTGCCATTAACACTGATTTTTCTGTTAGCACCACTAACTCTACTTGCAGGTCTTCTATTCCTACTAATATTGTTTGCAGATCTAGTCCCAATGCAACAGTGAATCCTCCTTCAGCTGCTGCACTTCCACTCAACAGTCACAATATGACAACAAGGGCCAAAGCTGGTGTTTTCAAGCCTAAAGCTTTTACTGCCTCTTTGGAACCTACTTCAGTTTCCCAAGCATTGTCTCAACCTCACTGGCTTCAGGCTATGAAGGATGAACATGAAGCTCTCCTTAAAAACAATACTTGGCAGTTAGTTCCTCTCCCACCTAATAGAGTCCCTATTGGATGTAAGTGGGTTTTTCGAACCAAATTTAAACCTGATGGGACTGTTCTAAAGTATAAAGCTAGGCTTGTTGCTAAAGGGTTTCACCAACAAGAGGGATTTGATTATCAAGAGACTTTCAGTCCTGTTGTTAAACCAGTAACAATCAGGATTGTTCTTACTATTGCTGTGTCTAGAGGATGGCCAGTTCATCAACTGGATGTGAATAATGCTTTCCTAAATGGGGACCTACATGAAGAGGTGTTTATGCAACAACCACCAGGCTTCACTCATTCTAACAAAACTCTTGTGTGCAAGCTCATTAAAGCTCTCTATGGTCTTAAACAGGCACCACGTGCCTAGTTTGAAAAACTTAGTAATACTCTTCACAGCCTTGGCTTCTCTACTGCCAAATGTGACTCTAGTCTATTCATCTCCATCACTGCAACTACAACTCTGTTTGTTCTTGTGTACGTTGATGATATCCTAATTACTGGATCCTCTACCTCAGCTATCACCTCTCTGATTCACTCTCTCAACAACACCTTTGCCTTAAAAGATCTGGGACATCTACACTACTTTCTTGGCATTGAAGCCCACAAAACGCAGTCTGGTGGCTTTCATCTCAACCAGACCAAATACATCTCAGATCTATTAAAAAAGACTAATATGCTAGAGAGTAAATCTATGCCCTCACCTATGACGTGCACTCCCAAACTCTCATCCCGTGAAGGATCTCCACATCCTGATCCTGCTCAGTATCGTTCCATTGTGGGAGCTCTTCAATATGCCACTATTACAAGGCCTGACATAGCATATAGTGTCAACAAGGTTTGTCAGTTTATGCATAACCATTGAACACTCACTGGAAAGCAGTAAAAAGAATTTTACGTTACCTTAGTGGGTCTCTTTCTCATGGCTTATCTGTTGAACCCTCCAACCATTTCCATCTTGCTGCCTACTGTGACTCTGACTGGGGTTCAGATCCAGACGATCGCAGATCTACGAGTGGTTTTTGCATCTTCTTTGGTTCAAATCTCGTCACCTGGTCATCCAAGAAACAGCACGTGGTGAGTCGATCTAGCACTGAGGCTGAATATCGAGCCCTAGCTGGTACTGTAGCTGAAATCAGCCGGATCCGATGTCTCCTCTCTGAGCTTCAAGTTGGTCTTCCTCGTTCACCGACTCTCTACTGTGACAATCTTTCTGCGGTGCTTCTCACGTCAAATCCCCTCTTTCACTCTCGTACGAAACATTTTGAGCTGGATCTACATTTTGTGAGGGAGAAGGTTCTCTCCAAGGCGGTCTCTGTTCATCATGTCCCGTCCTTGGAACAAATCGCGGATGGTCTCACAAAGGCTGTGGCCTCCGAACCCTTCCTCCGCTTTCGGACCAAGCTTCGTGTCCTTGAAGTCCAGCCCACTTCGCTTGTGGGGGGATAATAGTAGTGTTAGGCCCAATTGGCCCAATGACTCAAAGGGCCCATCGTTTTGTTAACTAAAGTTTGTTAGATAAGTTTGTTAGATAATTTGTTAGTTGTTAGTGAGTTAGTTACAAGTGGGATTCACATCTCTGTATATAAGTCTTTTGTATTCCTTCATTTTGATTAATCCATCATTATACATTTTTCACACTTTCTTTCTTTCTTCTCTCACTCTCTTTACATCTCTGATACCTTTCAGGTAGATCATGGGGGCATAGACCTCATCCAAGAGATGAGAATGTTAAGACAGTTAAGAAAGCTAGGCATAAGGAATGTACGGAGAGAATATGGGGATGCACTATGTGCTTCAATGGTAGAGATGAAACACCTTGAATTACTTAATATCACTGTAATAGCTGAGGATGAATTCATTGACTTGGACTCTATATCATCCCCACCGCAACTTCGGCGGCTTCATTTGAAAGCTAGATTAGAGAAGTTGCCTGATTGGATTCCAAAACTTGAGTATCTTGTTAAGCTACGGCTATGTTTATCCATGTTGAAAGATGATCCACTAGAATCACTGGAAAACTTGCCGAATCTACAGCAGCTCACTGTGTCGGACAATGCCTATGATGCTGAAATTTTGCATTTTCAAAATGAAGGGTTTCCTAAGTTGAAGGTATTGAAACTCATTCGTTTGAATAGAATAAATTCCATTCTTATAGACAAAGGAGCTTTGCTTTCTCTTCAAGCTTTGAAATTTGTCAAAATCCCCCAGTTGAAGAAGGTCCCCTCTGGCATCAAACCATTGAAAAATCTTCAAGTTATTGACTTCCATGATATGCCAGCTGAATTTGTTGAGAGCATTGATCCTAAAAAAGGGCAAGACTACTTCATTATCAAGCATGTTCCCCTTGTAATTATTCATCGCTGGATCGGCCCTAGATATTTTGACAATGAAATCTGCACTATTCACTCATCCTCTCCAGAGTCATAAACATATTATTGATAATGCTTTGGTGTCAAGCAATCTTTAAAATATATGAAGCACCAATCCTATGTTGTCCCTTTTGGTTCCTTTTTTCTTTTGCTTTCGGGATTCAATCTTCTGTTAAGATAAAAGGGCCGACCCAGTTCAAATACCCACTTCGTGAGTGTCTGGGGAAGGGAATACTCTAGGCAGTCTTTCCCCTGCTTTTTGCAGAGAGACTGATTCAAACCCACGACCTGACACACCACGGCAAACAAGCTTACCGCTGAGCCAAGCCGGCCCTTGGATTCAACTATATAACTCTTTTACGTTGACAGTGTATTTATGATGTTTGTTGAGAATTGGAATTTTTGGAAGTCTTGGAATCATCTGTGTGGCTTTCTGTGTACAACAACTAGCATATCGATATATTTATGTAAATTGGATTGTTACCTCTTTTTATATGGACAGAATTCCATATTCTGCCTCCAAATAAAATGTATCCTTTAAGTCACTGTTTTAAAATGGAATACATGCTTTATGATGACCGAATGATTTTAGCTTTTCATTTCATTTCATTTTTTTTCTTTCGTGGTGTTTTATTGCAGGTTGTGGGAGTTACTCTTTCAAGCTTGTAATCAAGACTTCTTCGTTTGAATGGATATTTTCATTTTCCTAATGAAGACAAATGTAATTTCTTTGTTGTAACTGTATTTGTTGCTTGCCAATCATGTTGTCTATGTGGTAAATTTTAGGATGCCTCCTTTTGGTTTTGGGAGGCAAATGCAATGTCTTTGTTTGTTGTGGAATTATTCTTTGGAGCTTGTAATCAAGACTCATTCATCATTTGAATTGACATTTTAATTGTATTGTTACATTACATAAAAATTGACATTTTAACAAACAACCGTGAAACTCCTTACAAGGTTACAAAAATTCGCCAAAGTGCCTTAATGATTCACCATATCAAAAGTACAAATCTTGTAAGAGTGAAACAATCCATAATTCCCACCACAAACAATAGTACATACAAAAGGCTGAAATAACGCTTACAATGGCATATAAGTAGCAGAAAGAGACATAACACCTTTGGCCTTGGCCCTTTATTATATACCAAAAAAAAAAAAGGGCCGACCGAGTTCAATACCCACTCGTGAGTGTCTGGGGAAGGACATACGAGTCAAGCCTTACCCCCGCTTTTTGCGGAGAGGCCGAGTCGAAGCCGGGACCTTGGACATCACGGTAAGCATGCTTACCAGTGAGCCAAGCCGGCCCTTCATTATATACCAAAAGAAAAAAAAAAATATCTAAATAAAACCATTCATCGTATAGCTCCAGAACACTCAGTATACCCGTTGTTCTGCATGACAAAGAAAAGAAAGGGTCACTCTGGTCACTAAGGGAATAAGAAACAAAGTGACCAACAAAAGAAAAATAAGTAAATGCAGAATCAAACATTCAATATAGTTTGTAAACATGTTAAGGCAATATGAACATTGGACACATTTCATAAACGACTAATAAGATGTCAAATGATTCCTTTTAAAAACACATATAATTATAAAGTCATTCAAGATATTTCAAAATTTGAAACGAACAGCAACCTTGACAATTTGCATCAACAAACTACATATTAAGTCTACTTGCATCAAAATAAAAATGTAGAATTGTCCAAGGCAGATGATAATAGCTGAACTACGTGGTAAGAGGATAACGAGTACCTTCATATGTGAATGACTGAATAGCTGTACCGAACATTCTATTTGATAGACACAAAAGGCACATGTTTGATGACCCAATACTTGGATCCATGATTTGGATCAATGCTTTGGATGAACTCAGGGGGCATAGAAGTCAAATACAATGTTTCAAGGTTTTCAAGTAGGTGGAAGCTAGAGGGAATCTCCTTTAGTTGAGGCATGCGCATCAATTGCATTATATCAAGAGCAGGTAAAGCTCCATTGTCTATAACAATAGAATTCACATTATTCAACTCTATAAGATATAGTCTCTTTAATTTCTGAAATCCCACTTCAAAATGCAACATTTCACCAACATATGCATCACATGTAATTGAGAGACGCAGCAAATTTGGCAGATCCTTAAGTGACTTCAGTGGATCATCCTTCAACTTGGAATATCGGAATGACAACCTAACAAGAAGCTCAAGCCTTGGAACCCAATTTGGCAACTCTTCTAAGCCACCAAACAAGTGAAGTCTTCTAAGTTTAGGGAGAGATGAAATAAACTGCAAATCTATGATTTCATCTTCACTTATTGCACTAATATAAAGAGATTCAAGGTAGTCCATCTCCTTTATTGAGTCACATAGCGCGGTTCGGAATTCTCTCTTCACATTCTTTAAGCCTAACTTCCTTAACTGTCTCAACTTTCTTAGCTCTGTTATTAGGTTTAATCCACCATGGTCTGCCTCCACATGACAAAGCTTTTGTAGAGATGTCAAGTTTCCAATACTTCCCTTCAACCGCACTCCAGTTTCGCCACTAAAACCGGAAGTCACGCCTCTGTAGTATCTGAAGTAAACTAAAAGATGGCGTAACTTTTTAAGCTTGTTTATCTCACTTGGTAAGTCATGAACTTGTGTTTCTTTCAGATCCAAGGTTTCTAGGTTTTGAAGTTCACCTATGGATTTTGGAATGATCTTAACATTTGTTTTCCTCAAGCTCAAGTACCTCAAGTGAAAATTATTCCCCAAATCATTAGGAACATGACTCAATGATGACCCTTCCAAATCCAACACTTTCAAAAGCTTAGATTTTGCAAAGAATCCACTTAAAAATTTATCTGGCAATCCACTCGCTGCATCAAACATATACATGGACCGGAACTTGCAATTCACTTGTGCAATCCTTTTAAGAACATCACAGGAACTAGTTGCTATGGCCAGGCGTCGAGTTGTTGCATCAATGGTTGGTTGATCATCTTCATGAACAACAAGACAGAAATTTAAGTCCTTCATTTTTTTGATGACCATATCACGTATGAAATCATGGACTCGGCAACTTGATGCTTTCCCATCATAGTTATTTTTGGAGACTTGAACCAAGCTTCTGTCGATCAACTCTGTCAAGTACTTTTCTGCAACTTGCTCCAAAGTTTTTCCCTCCTCATATATAACAAACCCTTCAGCTATCCATTGCCTAACCAATCTCATGCACCTGATGGAGTAGTCCTCTGGATATATGCCAAAATACAAGATACATGATTTCAAATAGTAAGGCAAGTCATCATAACTGAGGGCTAAAATTCTAGTTAAACTAGTTAAATGGGGGTTTCTCTCAAGTTCAAAACTAAGGTTTTGGCATAATTTTATCCACTCAAACACAGTTTTGTCTTTTGTTGACATAAGACCTCCAATGGCCACAATTGCAAGGGGTAACCCCTCACATTTTTGAACAATCTCCTGGGACATCTCTTCCAGCTCTGATGGACAATTTCCATTAAAATCAAGATGAAATGCTTTCTTGCAGAAGAGTTCCCATGCTTTGTTTTCAGGCAAGGGTTGCAACTTCAATACTTGAACATGGGAATCTTTCTTACAATAATTCGCAACTTCCAAGTTCCTGCATGTGATCATTATCCTACTTCCCATTTTGTTATCAAGTGTGGCAAGTTTGATCTCATCCCAAAAATCTACTTTCCATACAACATCAAAGAAGATCACATACCTCTTTTCCTGCAGGTAATGCCTCACTACAGAAAGGAGTGACATCTTGTCCATTGTGTTTATTCCTTGAGGAAGAGGCTCCTCAGTTACCTTGCAAAACTCTTTCATCAAGCTTTTCAACAAGCCTTCTATTGAATTTGATTGAGAAACTATGATGAATGCATGACAATCGAAGTGCCCTTTCACTTGCTGGTTCTCAAAAATATTTTTAGCAAGAGTGGTTTTTCCGAGTCCCCCCATTCCAACAACAGAAATCACGGAGCGCTCTGTTGCTCCATCCACTAACCAACCAACAAGTTCATCCCTTGGGTTTTCGAATCCAACAATCTCAGCTTCTTCAATGAAAAGGGAAGCCAATCTAGGATCATTCCGTATTCCGCTGCTGCTTGATCCTTGTTCATGTGAAGACCGCTGAAACTTGTAACTTTCACCTCTTTCTTTGATTCCATTAACAGAAAATTTGATGTCTTGAATCTCAGATGCAATCCTATGACGATGCTTCAAATTTTTGATCACGTGAGAAATCTTTTGGAGTGAGGCTAAGCATCCATGATGATTGATTCTCCGTGCAACATACATGATGTATTCATCAATGACATCTTCTATGTGAAAAGATGCTTCTCTGAGTTGCTTCACCCAAGTTTTTATTCCTTCATTGGTGTCTCCTTCATCTCTAGCTCTTCTGTCTGCATCCTTCAAGAAGGCTTGGATGCTCTCAAGTTCACCTTTGATATCTGTGAAATCTTTTGTGACCCCTCTGAGCAAATTCGCTTCTTCTACTAGAAGTTGGCACAATTGCTCCACAACAAAAGATACTGCAGTTTCTGCCATTTCATTTCATCTCATCATATCATAATAGCTTGCTAGTTCTGCAATTGAAGCTACTATTATGATGCTTTGGTGATTTTTGGGTACTGCAGTTTTTAATCATGGAAATGTGTTGATGAATGAGTGTCTATGAAAATATTTTTCTAGAGTGTGCGCATTTTTAACTTTGTCAGGTCAGTGTTTAATTAGTATTCTATTGCTGCAGGTCAAGTTGATGGGACAGGTGGATAGTTATCTCATAAAAGAAAGTTCGTTCCTTGTTTTTGTTTTGTTTTTTATGAGTGTTTAGGTGTTTATTTTGCTACTCCACCCATTTGATATATGATGAGATTAATTAACGTACATACAGCTGTATGACAATATATTATCAGCCCATATATTATAATTCCCTACAATTGTCATCAGTTAAAAATAAATTCATAAGAAATTTATAAATTTTTAGATCACCGACAATTTTTTAACTCGTAACATCCCCGTCTCGAGTCAGTTTAATTAATACAAATAAAAACAGCGAAAGACGTAACTTACAAAAATATGAGCTAATTTTTTCTTTTTCGTTAAGAGGAAGGATATTCTTATTACCAAAATTTTCTACTACTAACTTACTACCTATCTAATTACTATTGAATCAAAGAGAGAGAATTTTAAAAAAAATTTGAAAAAAGAGAAAATATTGATCCAATGGTAATTAGATAGGTAGTGAGTTGGTAGTAAAAGATTTTGGTAGTAAGAATATCCCTCCTCTTTCTTTAAATCATTTTTCACATGTCTTATCTCCTTACATGCTTATTCCAATTAATTCTCATTTAACGGAGAAAAAAATCGGGCAGAGTAACCTCTATAAATCGGACATCCGGGGATCTTCTAATCCCACTCACATGAGTTCCTGATAGACAGTTTATACCGGATATCATTCCAGAAGTTCGAAACTCCAATCACAATCATATACCCATCCATGGGCGCATGCACAACTTAGTTCCGTGCCACTAATCTAACAGCATGCAATCCAATATATAAACATACTGAATAATACATATTCATATCAACATGCCTGAATACACAAATGTACACTATGAAGCACCGACACTTCAAAAACCCTGACGTGTCGTGTCCGACACTTCCCGACACTCTCGGACACTCCGACACTCCCCGACACTCCAACACGCATTATAGAAATTCAAAAAAAGGTTCAAATGTTGATTTGCGTTGAGTTTTTAGTTCCAACTATTACATTCGTTGGATTACGATTATCATTTTATTGAGTTTAATATAAATATTTGGGATATGTTATGTTTCTTTGCAAAATTTATGAATATTATAGGTTTAGATTCATTTTTTTGTTAAATTATTGAATATTAAATATAATATATATTACATAAATTAAAATTATTATTTAATATCAAAACGTGTCCTAATGTGTCGAAATCTAACATTTTTTAGAATTAACGTATCAGAGTGTCGTGTCGTATCGTGTCGTATCGTGTCACGTGTCCCGTGTCGGTATCGGTGCTACATAGAATGTACATGCATCAAACTGAAGAACATGTACAAGACATATACAGGACATATACAAAATAAAGGATCCAACATCATGATCCATCAAATGCGTAAATGCGAAATAACATAAATGCACTCCAAAAAGGTTAGTAGCCTACAGCTACTCAAAAACTGATCCGTCCCAATGCCTCAACCACGGGTCGCGTCCCTGCCTAGCGAGGACTCACCGGGAATCTGGGTACCTGAAAATATGTCCCCAAAGAGGGGTGAGATTACAAATCTCAATAAGCTCCAGGTTTATAGAGAATTCTCCATACCCCTGGCTCACTCCTGCATGAAAGTCAGATACAGAGTATACAATGCACATATAACAGATATCAACAGAACAAACCATATATCCATATCATATCGGAGGCTTGTGCCGTCATTCCCAAGGGAGGACCCCAAGCGAAAATTAATGCATGTGTTCCCAAGGGAGGACCCCAAGCGGAACCAGAACATGTCAGAGGTGTACGTCGTCAATCTCAAGGAAACCCCAAGAAGACATCAGTGTACCATACATCAATACATAAATCATATCAGAACAAGTCATATCATGTTATCAAATAACTCTATATGAATGCATCTATACAAAGTATC
This sequence comes from Gastrolobium villosum, assembly GCA_032173675.1. NCBI lineage: Eukaryota > Viridiplantae > Streptophyta > Magnoliopsida > Fabales > Fabaceae > Gastrolobium > Gastrolobium villosum. Next base: position 31,779 of record JAVKPL010013486.1, on the reverse strand, counting down.
AGAACAACAGTCATACAATCCAACCATAGTTCACTAACCATGGTGGAGCACTCAAGCAGGAAAAGACTCCTTAAACATAGAGCTTATCTCTTGAAGCTTTATCAATACGCTTACTTGTGGCACAAGTTACTTATTTTGCTTCAAGAAGATTCCGATCATTTTTAGTCCCTAGGCACACCTAGAGAAGAATCCACCACAAGATCAATAAATGATTCAATGCCATGATTCATTACATAAGGCATACATTTTATAGCTTACTTTCGTTTCTTTATATTTTGCCAATCCAATGCCAATTTACAAGTCATATACTAAATCTTTTCAAAGTTACATATAGAACCCCAAAGCTAATTAGCATAAAACCACTAACTCTTAGTGGGCATTTCTCACTTTACACATACTTATCATGTCCTCAACATAACTTATATGATAGCCCAACATAATTAATTAGCAAATTACATGTGATTAGATAATTAAGCATGTATTAGTGAGTAAAAATAAGTAAATTCCCTAACAAAATTAGTTGCGGTCACTTTTGAGGTAAAAAGTGTACTCAGTGAGAATTAAGGGGTATAAATGAGTGTAGACAAAAGAACCCAAAATATAGAAATGAAAGTGAAAATATTCCTAGAAAAATATTCCAGACTTTTGGGTAAAGTTTGGTAATTAATGGAGTTGAATAGATAGATGAACCAATACCCACTTGACCTGTGTTAAGTGGCAAGCCACTTAATGAACCCATAAACCCCTCCCCAGCCCGTCGCACAGGAAGAGAGAAAGAAGAAGAAAAGAAGAAAAAGAGATGAAGAGAGAGAAAAAGGGAGAAAACCCTAGGGGAGAAATCCTCAACCTTTTTGTGTGGTTCAAAAGCCTAAACCACTCCAAATCTTCCACTCTTTCATAGTCTTAGCTTGGTTCTTAGTGGGGAGTGTTGTGGTGTGGGATTTCTTTCTCCAAAGTTTCTACCCATATGGAGAAATTGAGAGATTTGTTGGCTTCTACCTCCATGGAAGCTTGAGGAGTAACCAATCCTTGGTTGTGCAACCATTGGTGCTAAGATTCTACCCCTTGAACTCTATTTTCATGGAAAATGCATGACTGGGGGAGATGATGAATAGTGTTTATGTGAGTGAATTGGCTATGTTCTAGGAAGATTGAGGCCTAGTATATGTTGAGAAAAATGCTAGGAAGGTCATTTAATCGGTGAAAATGAGTTTAGATAGTCATATGATTTTGTTTTGAAAATTACAAGATTATGCACTTGACTATGGATTGGCTTGTTTCTGTAATCAATGGTTTGGTTTGGCTGATTGTTGACTATGTCCATGTGATGCTTAGGATTGAGGCATTTGGACCAACCTTGAGTAACCAACCGTTGGAGCAAGCTATGGAGCTCGATTAGCTCCTTGGAATAGAGTGTTGTGAAGATTGATGAAGAACAAAGGTTGAATTAGAAGCTTTAAGGTAAGCCTTCGGACCTTGGGTGTAATTTCCTTTATTGTTCCACCAAGCCCTGAATGGGTAATGGTTGTGTTGATGTATATAAAAGCAATGAAATAGTTTAATGCTTTATTATACGTATGTGTATGCATTTGGTGTGGCATAGGATGGTGTTTCCCTATGTTGGTATGTTGTATGACGATGCATAAATCATACTTGGTAGTTTAGCTGGTCAGTAGGACTATTTGCATCTGAGTATCCTTAGGACAGCTCGAGAGCTCGAGAGATTTCTCTTGGAGATATTGTGTACACTTTGCATGGATATGTATTTATTGCATTATTATTGTTATTGCTATTACATTATTATAGAACTATGGGGTGGAGAGATGCTCCAAGTACTGGATATATTCGTATATCTCACCCCGTTTTGTTGGGGACCCCCTTTTAGGCAATGATGCTGCAGGAGCCTCTGATGGCAAGTGGCCATATTTGAAGTAGTTGATACATGAAGATCGCGTATCATTGAAATTAAGCATGTCATTTTGTAGTTCACATGTATATGATTGTCCATTGATAGATGTATATCCTGTTTCATTTGATGGACTTAGCCTATGCTCATGCCTTGGGTTATCTCTTTTGTTGATGCGAGCCAAGGGGATGATCATAGTGTTTTGTAGCCACTACAACAAATTCTTCTTTTCGCGGCCGTTTACCAATGGCGGGTTAATATAACCGCCTTTGTTATGTGTCCCTTCCAAAATCACCCCACGCCCTTCCCTCCATAAGGCACTCTTACACTTCACATTTTTTCAAAAATCTTAACATTTCAATACCACCTTCATCATTTCACTTGCGATATATTTTTTTCTCGTTCACAAGCAAGTGAGATGTTTTGGACCTTGGAGAAGGGAAATGTGGTTTTGTTTGGGGTAACTCTCACCATTGTTATTGGTATGTAAGAACTTTCTTCCTATTCCTTATTAGGTTTGCGATTTTGCATCGAAGTTGATTCAGTTCGAAATCTCCAACGCCAGAAACCCTAAGTAAATTCCTTATCTTTATTCTAAAATTTTGGGTTGAGCTCAGTCAATGTTCTTTGTAGGTATTGTTGATGATGAAGGTATTGTTATTTATAGCTCTGATTTTGTGTTCTTCAACCTGAGCAGTTGTTCTTTTCCAAATTCTCAAATCGAATATGTTTCCTTGAATTGAAATCACTTTGATTCGCACCAATATGTACAAGGTGTAAGAATATAATAGATGCTTCTGATTTTAATTTTAATTTTTGTTTTTCCTTTTGTTTTTTTTGGAATTATCGCCATTTTAATAAGCTTTCTGGCGTTTCGCAGAATCTGGTTTCGATGGTGCAAGCTCAGAATCCGATCGTGAGCAATCAACCACCCCTTTAGTTGTGAGCAATGTATTCTGCAGGCATTCAATTCTAGTGATTTAATTCTTAGGTTTTTCACTTTCTGTGTGGATTTCTTAATCTCAAATGCTAGATTAAGGGAACTTTTCAACAAATTTGCGCCTAAGGTTCTATCTTCCCGTGATGACTCTGTTCTAGTCCACCATTTTGACTTCAATTTTAATAATTGTGTTCCTCCCCAACTTGTGAAAAGGGTTTTGAGAAAAGGCGTTCTGTAGGTGCATAATGCAATCTTTAATTACGGGCTCAAAAAGCACTCGTTTAAAATAAATAGAAAGATCAGATGTAACAACCCATCCCTATGCTAGTGCTGGCACAATTAGAGCCCTGATAAATTCTATTTTTCTTTTAACATTAGTTACCTTGTAGCAATTTAGAGTGAATGAATGTATAGCACACATCACATGAGCATTAAGTGTACAATTACCTTCACACCTTACATGTGCATGCTAGACAAGTGTTCAAACCTTTCCAACTCGTGGGATGCATGCTTGCCACTTGGTAGTCGAAACCTCCACTCTCCCTAGGTGCATGACCACCACATGGGAAGGAGCCTTTGTGCATAGATGCCACCTCATTCCCTCTCTCTAACTTCAGCCTGAATATTGTGACCATAATTCCTCCACTCTAACACAATACCCATCTTCTTACTCTACTCCATTTTCCCCAACCGAAGGACTTTTCCCCCACCAAGCTTCATCATCAGTAACATTTCTTTTCACTTCATCCGAACCTCATCCTCCCATCAACCTCTCATCTTCTTTATTTCACACACAATAATTTCTTACAACTTCTACCCTAAACAATCGAAGACAGCTCCAAGCATCTTGTCCAAAGCAAACTAAACCATGGATTCTCCTCTATATCCCCTCATTCAAGTCAACCAACTCGCACATGTAAAACCAAAATTCTCTTATACTTCAAGCCGTGAGCTCCATATTGAAAGTGGAGTTCGAACCATAGTCATTTCATTTCTCAACCTGTTTGGCCGTAGATTTATAAGGAGGAGACAATAATCCTTGCTAGGACCTTCGCGAAAGGGAATCAAAAAACTCTTAACTAGGGAAAAATCTGGCCGTTTGAAGAGTATGAAGGTAAATTCTAGCCTATGTGTGTTCTTCTCACTTTTGGACATGGTTATTAGAAAGGGAGGATTTCTGCAAAAAAAAATCAAGTTGTTATGAATATGACTTGTTGATAGTGATGGAACCCTAGGGACTAGACTTGATAGAATTATATTCCTACTTGGACCTTAGTTCTGAATTGTATGTAATGTAAGACACTATAACTCAAGAGAACTCTAATGAGATGATGGCATGTTGTATACAAAAACGTAGGCCGACCAATCCGGATTTTACTGGAATAAAAATTCTTTTTTGGCCATGATTAAATGATAAGAACTATGATTTCTATTGGTTTATGTCACCCTTGGCTATGTTAGGAATATTAGAGTTAAGAAAACTTGTCAAATTTCTCCTTGTGTGCTCTGTTTTGGTTGAACTTAATGACTTAATTATTGGGGCTATTTTGAGAAAACAAAGGAGTAGAAAATCAGTTTACTTGCTTCTTGCCAAATTAGTGTTGGGAATTTGATGTTGTTTAAACAGTTAACCCTCTAAACTGAGGCTATGATGGTGTTCGGGAGCATGATGCCCCTCTAAATGACCCTATAGTGGTCCATTTCCTATGAGTTCAATGCTGTATGATGTATGGCTGAATTAAGAATGTTCTATAGCATAAGAGGAATAGTAAAAAATTTACCTTTTATTAGAGTGAGTTTTTTTTAGCTTTGAAATTTACGATTTATAGCCTAGAAAATATATTTTATAAGAGAAAAATGAGTACATACCAGTTATAAACTTATTCTACCAGTTGGTCCGCATTTGATTTTGAAAATGATGCTGGCCTGGAGTGTTTGCTGTCGAAGATGTTATATTATAGAAAAACAATACATGCATAAGAAAGCCCCTTCATCTCCTTTTTGCTTTTTTGTGGCATGGTACTTGGAGGAGGATGCAGTGTTACATGTGCAAGGGAGTCTCTATTATTTATTAGATATAATGCACTCGTCTCAGCTTTTATTCAATAATTTAGTTAGTCCATTGTTGTAAGTGGAGCTTCAAACTATGAATGGACTGGTAAAAGATAGAACTATGTGTGCTCCAAATGGATACTATTTTATTCCGGTATACGACAAGGTAAAGTTTGCTTGAATTAGTATGCGTGTGTGTATATATATATGTATATGTATATATATATATATATGTATATATATATATGTATATATATATATGTATATATATATATATATATATATATATATATATATGTATGTATATATATATATGTATATATTTTTGGTGAAAGTGTTCATATATATATTATTTAGTTTTTCTCAATGCAATTATTTTCATTGCAGGGCTCCTTTGTTATTAAAATTAATGGACCTGAAGGATGGTCATGGAATCTAGAAAAGGTTAGTTATTTTTTAGTTATTGACACAATTTAGTATATCTTTTTCAATTGTTTTTTTTTGGTAATCTTTTTTTTTTTGGTAATAAAAAAATGATAATCTCAACTTCAAAACATGTATTAATTGTTTTTTCTTTCTTTTAGCTCTTCGTATAATCATGTTAGATATAAGCCACTTGACTCATTGGGAGGTGAGTACGAAAGAATTTAGATATTTTTTTTGTTATATATATACTTATTCCTTAAAATATATTTTTTGAACTGATCTTGAAATTGAGTGAAGTGCAAAATTATTTTATCTAGAATTTTTTTTCTATTGCAGATCCTTCATGAAATACAAATGGTACAGATTTTGGTGGCTAGAGCAAGTATTAAGACATCAGCCTTTAGATAGCATTTTGCTCCTGTTTGATGTATTTCCTTTAGACTTCGTATGAATTTAAATTATATTGGTAATAGATATTAATTTTACACTTTGAATATTATTAAAATAATTTCAGATAATATTTAATTGTTAGAAGCATTTTCATATTTAGGAAGATTTTGTTTTAAATAAAATTTAGAATTTTTTCTCATTTTGATTATATATAATTGTAGTATATTTTAAATGATTTTTAAAAAATAAAAGCAGCTATTTTTGCTGCTTATTTTTTTATTATTAAGCAGAAGCTCAACGGCGGTTTTTAACCGCCCTGTATCTTTCGACCAAGTAAAAAGCGTAATGGTGGTTATTCCGTCGGTTAGAAAATCGACATCAAATCATACGGATGGATTCAACGACCGCATTTTCGCAGGCGGTTTCTAAAATGACGTTAACATTTATACAGGCGGTTTAAACCGCCTCCGATCATTAAAACAACAGACGCTAAATCTTGAATTTGTTGTAGTGAGCTAAGACCCATAATTCGTAATTAAGATATGTTGCAATGATGTATTGTTGTAAATGTTGGGCATATGTATATGAAGAAAGGATATGCATGTTTCTCTTGATGTATATGTACCTTGCAAGGACTAAGAATCGTTTATTGTAAGGATTATATGATGAAAATTAGGTGAAAGAAAACCTTTTGGTTGAAAATTCAAGTAAAAACCAAGATTACCCTGTTTTGACATCGAGCCCCTGTTATGTGGCGCTACGGGCGCCAAACTGGCGCTATGAGCGCCAATTTCCAAAATGAGGCAGTGGCTTTGGTGCTGAGGGCGCCACTGTGGCGCTAGGAGCGCCTTCCTCCCTGTGTCCCGCGCATCAGTGGCGCTGATAGCGTGGGATTGGCGCTATCAGCGCGGAGGGTCCTGATGATTCAGCACCTGTTTTCTTAGAAAATGCGTAACTGGAGCTACGGTGCTCTGATTTAAGCGCGGTTTGAACCCACGCGTAGCTAACGTAGAGATGAAGACAATTAACCACCCTTGTTCAAATGAAATAGGAGTATGGTATTAAGCTAAAAAAAATTTATTCCGCAACGTAATTGGTTATAGTCACGCAATTGGTAAATTAAATTCGGCTTGGTTTTAAAAGAAAAATTTAATCGGATTTCTAATTGAACCAATGTGATTGTAACTGCGCTTAATATCATAAGACGATGTTAACAAACTAGCTCTATAACGGGGTGATACACTTTATGGTATCAGAGCAGTTTTGTAGGGAAAGTTGTGGACTATTGTAATATGTGCTTGGTGTTTAATGCTTTATAGTTGTTTTGGTACTCTTGATGATTATTGCATTTGTGATCACTTAGTGTGAGCCTGATCAACTTATTTCTTGGTGTAAAATGTGTAGTGTCATGACAAGGAACTGGAATAACGTTGAGGCATCGAATGCAAATGCTCAGCCAGATCCTGTTTTGGCTGCTTTGGTTAGGCCCCGAGGTGGTCATGGGGCAACAGTTGGGCAGCCGGATCCTATGGCTGAAACCCTGGCAGCCGTACACAGGGAGTTGGAAGTTAGTCGTCAAGCTAACGAAAACTTGCTTAAGACAAATGAAGACACGCGGAATGCTATGGCCGCAATGATGAATGAATTGAGGGCGATGAGGGGTGCTAGACCCGAGAACCGACCACCCTCTCCTCCTCCTCACACTGCCACACCTACTCCACCTATTCACAACGAAGAGGATGAAGCGGGTAATAATGAGGGTGAAGCCCGTCACCACTCTGGTAGTCATAGCCATCACACTGAATCAACCACATGCAGAACATGTCAATGAGCATAAAGCTGAAGAAAGGAGATTGACGGATTTCAGAAAATACAAACCTCCTTCTTTTAAAGTAGAATATGACCCAATGGTGGCAGCAAAATGGCTCCAAGCTATGGAGAAGATTTTCAGGGTGATGAGATGCACTGATGCATTGAAATTGGTCTACTCCGTGTATATGTTGGAAGAGCAAGCGGAGGATTGGTGGACTAATACAGTGCAACCTTTAGAAGCTGAAGGCCGGGAAGTTAACTAGCGATTGTTTGAGACGCTGTTCTTAGACAATTACTTTCCTAGGGAGGCTAGGGAAAGGAAGCAGAATGAATACAATGATCTGAAGCAAGGGTCAATGTTCATTGACCAATATTTTGCCAAGTTTAACGAATTGGTGAAATATGCTAATTATGGGAGAGCTTTACCCACTCCAGATGAGATGACCTCCAAGTTTCAGTGAGGTCTGAATGAGAGGATGTCTCAGAAGATGTCAAACTGTGACATCCGAGAGTTTAGCAGATTTGTGAATCAGTGCCGAAAGGTAGAAGAGGTATATGGTGTGTCCAGTACCAAGAAGCCTTCTGAGGCCCAAGCACCTACTGTCAATAAAGCAACAGGCTCAGGTTATTGGAGGAACAAGAAGATGAAAGATAAAAAGTTGAGTGTGAACAACCCAACCGATATATTCAAGAAGCCGGGAACTCAAAGAAATCTTATTGATAGAGGACCCCCTCCTAAGTGTAAAGGATGTGGAAAAGAGCATAGAGGTCAGTGTGCTACCAGTAAAATTATTTACTATAAATGTGGAAGGCTCGACCATTACTCTAGACAGTGCCCTCAGAATGAAGTGAGGACTATGGCAGTTCAAGCCGCGGCTGTTCCTGTTTCGGTTGTTCCACCTATGATAGAGTCACAGACGGTTGGTAGAGTATACACCATGGACCGCCAGCAATCAAAGAAGGCTCCAAACCTTGTGAAAGGTATAATTTATATTGATAATATGGATATTGAAGTTTTGTTTGACTCAGGAGCTACACACTCCTGTATATCTGATTTTATGGCCGTTGGGTTAAATTTGCAAACGTACGACATTTCTCCTCCAATGAAATTGGTGACTGCTACTGGAGAGAAGTGTTATACATCAGTTTTATGCAAGGATGTCGAATTTAAATATGAAGGCCGAGATTATGTGCTGGATTTTATTTGTTTGCCTATGATCAGTCTTCAAGTTATCTTGGGAATGGATTGGTTATCAAAGAACTGTGCTATGATAGACTACTGAGGAAAAAGGATTATGCTTTCTGCTGATGATTCTGCTACTAGTTCTTCCCCATATCCATCTGTGCTGCAGGTTAGAAAGGCTAAGAAGGTCATTTAATCGGTGAAAATGAGTTTAGATAGTCATATGATTTTGTTTTGAAAATTACAAAATTATGCACTTGACTATGGATTGACTTGTTTCTGTAATTAATGGTTTGGTTTGGTTGATTGTTGATTATGTCCATGTGATGCTTAGGATTGAGGCATTTGGACCAACCTTGAGTAACCAACCGTTGGAGCAAGCTATGGAGCTCAATTAGCTCCTTGGAATAGAGTGTTGTGAAGATTGGTGAAGAACAAAGGTTGAATTAGAAGCTTTGAGGTAAGCCTTCAGACCTTGGGTGTAATTCCCTTTATTGTTCCACCAAGCTCTGAACGGGTAATGGTTGTGTTGATGTATATAAAGGCAATGAAATAGTTTAATGCTTTATTATACGTATGTGTATGCATTTGGTGTGGCATAGGATGGTGTTTCCCTATGTTGGTATGTTGCATGACGATGCGTAAATCATACTTGGTAGTTTAGCTGGCCAGTAGGACTATTTGCATCTGAGTATCCTTAGGACAACTCGAGAGCTCGAGGGATTTCTCCTGGAGATGTTGTGTACACTTTGCACGGATATGTATTTATTGCATTATTATTGTTATTGCTATTACACTGTTATAGAATTATGGGGTGGAGAGATGCTCCAAGGACCCCTGGTTTACTGGATATATTCGTATATCTCACCCCGTGTAGTTGGGGATCCCCTTTCAGGCAAGGATGCTGCAGGAGCCTCTGATGGCAAGTAGCCATATTTGAAGTAGTTGATACATGAAGATCTAGTATCATTGAAATTAAGCATGCCATTTTGTAGTTCACATGTATAGGATTGTCCTTTGATAGATGTATATACTGTTTCATTTGAATGGACTTAGTCTATGCTCATGCCTTGGGTTATCTCTTTTGTTGTTGGGAGCCAACGGAATGATCATAGTATTTTGTAGCTAAGTCCCATAATTCGTAATTAAGATATGTTGCAATGATTTATTGTTGTAAATGTTGGTATATGTATATGAAGAAAGGATATGCATGTTTCTCTTGATGTATATGTACCTTGCAAGGACTAAGAATCATTTATTGTAAGGATTATATGATGACAATTAGGTGAAAGAAAACCTTTTGGTTGAAAATTCAAGTAAAAGCCAAGATTACCCTGTTTTGACATCCAGCCCCTGTTATGTGGCGCTACGGGCACCAAACTGGCGCTATGAGCGCCAATTTTCAAAATGAGGCAGTGGCTTTGGCGCTGAGGGCGCCACTGTGGCGCCAGGAGTGTCGTCCTCCCTATGTCCTGCGCATCAGTGGCGCTGATAGCGTGGGACTGGCACTATCAGCGCGGAGGGTCGTGATGATTCAACACATGTTTTCTTAAAAAATGCGTAACTGGAGCTACGGTGTTCCGATTTAAGCGCGGTTTGAACCCACGCGTAGCTAACATAGAGATGAAGACAATTAACCACCCTTTGTCAAATGAAATAGGAGTATGGTATTAAGCTAATTTTTTTATTCCGCAACGTAATTGGTTATAGTCACGCAATTGGGTAAATTAAATTCGACTTGGTTTTAAAAGAAAAATTTAACCGGATTTCTAATTGAACCAATGCGATTATAACTGCGCTTGATATCATAAGACGATGTTAACAAACCGGTTCTAGAACGGGGTGTTACAACTTACAAATCATAATTCCAAGTCCAATACAATTCCAACCCATTTACTTCTTTAAGGGTTGAAAATGACACATGTAGGTGTGTTCATGACTTTTTCTCAAGCTATCTTTTGTCAGTAACCATTCGCTTCATCACTACATCGAATACCCATCATTATCTTTTATTTAAATATCACTAGATACCTCATTTGTACCTATTTCATGATGAGGGTTTATCATCTTTCATGCTTTTATTTCCTTTATTTCTCCCTATGCATAACTCCAATTAAGTAAATAATCATTAACCAACTTCAAGACACATAAAAACATATTCAAACATATTAAAGCATGATATTCCTTGTTCTTTTTCCTCTTGGCCAGAATAATTATATATAGGAACCATGTCTTTTTCTTTAACTTTCATCACCTTTACCAATCCTAATTCACACCACTTATGAATGATTACATACAAGGTGTTATTTTCACTTTGGCATTTTATCAAACACTTGGTCTACCCATTTTATTGTACATAGGCTGAATTATACATTAGAGATAATCCATCCATTTTCTTAAATTTCAACATCCATTCTCAATAATTTTTCAACTACTACCAACAACAAAGTTCAATGAACAACTTCCACAATAAAAACACTCATTCAAACATCATTTACAAAATCTCCATGAAACTATAGAACACCAAGAAAAACCTAAATAATATCTTGGACTTTAATAAACCAAATTCAAGTTTCATACCTTAAATGACTTACAAAGACCTAGAGACCATTTCCCATCATTCAAACCTTGAAAAGCTTCAATTTTTTTTGCTGTGGACTGTAATAGGGGCACATGGAGAGGAGGAGAAATCAGCCACAAGACAGCCCCATTTGATGATCTAAAACTAAGGTTATGTTGCCCACTTCCTAAGCTTTCTTTTTTGTGTAGAGAGATTAACCTAAAAGTGGCTAAAGATGGAGCTCCATGCTTGCCCTTTCCACCATTGAAGTTTTAGCCAAGTGCAAAGGAAAAAAGAAAGAAAGTCGCGTGGGAGAGAGAGAAAAAAAGGAGGCGAAGTTACCTTATATTGAGTGAGAATGTTTTAATTTTGTTCCATTGGGCTTTTTAACTCAACTAATATTATTGATTTGTATTTTAACCCATTTTGATCCAACTAATTTAATTTAATAATATTAACTTGGATCCTAAATGACTTTTTGGCATAAATCGAATTTTCTCATTTTTTGAGCTTTACCGGTAATATAACAGTAGTATAATTTATCGGTAAAAATTACTATTCATACTTTTTCTCAAAATTTGCTAGACTATAAAATTTTTCGTTCTGAACTCATATTTGGCGTAAGAATTGTCCAATTATGTCTCTAAATCATTTTACTCATTTTAGCTCTACCGGCTAATTCACAAGACTGCAAATTATCTGGCACAACGCACTGTTCATAACCTAGTCATGATTACAGTTAAAATACTCGAAATCACGCTCTGAATCTTATTATGGCATTTAAATCCTTAAATTAAACCTCTAATTAAGATTTAACAGTTAGGGTCATTATACTAATCATTTTCTTAACCATAAATAAATTCCTAAGTCACTAATAATTGCCTAAATTACTAACATATTCCTAGGTCATTAATAATTTCCTAAGTCACTAATATATTTGTAGGTCACTAGTATAACATATCTATTGTTGTATTTAAAAAAATAGAGAAATTAGATATCAAAACTTACTTGATTGGCAGAGCTTCATTGCACAAAAAAACTTAAGAAAAAATCTAGAGAGAAGTCAGAGCAATTTTTTTGAATGAAGGTAGAGAGATGGTGTAAAAGAGGAAAAGTGATTTTTTTGTGGTATTTTGTAACATCTCGGGTGCTGACCAGTGCTAGGAGTCATCCCTGGTGCGAAATGGCATAGACAAGGAGCGACTACTGACAGACTTCCAGCGAGGATTACATGAATGAATCGAATCGACACCCGAAAGAGAGAGATTCCAAAGACTGTGCAGGTATGAGATTGCACATTTGGGAATAGCTTATAAGAATTAATTGACACTACTTATACTAACAAGATGCATTTACTTTTCGATAGCTGGAACATAAGAACTCCATAGTTAAGCGTGCTTGACTTGCAGTAATTTTAGGATGAGTGAGCTCTTGGGATGTTTTTCATGGGTAGAGGCGGACCCAGAAGGAGGGGCTAGGGTTGGCCACCGCCCCTCCCTGATTTTTAGATTTTTTTTTACTATAGATAATAATTTCGGACTGAAAAAAATTAATTCTTGACTAAAAAAATTAAGTAATTGGGCTGAAAGTTTCAAAAAAACTTAAGCAAACACAACTTTAAAAATTGAAATTGTAGTTTTTTTCAAAGGGAGAAAATTAAGGGTTTTATAATTCTCATGTTGAAGGAGAATTGAAATCTCATGTTGTAGAGATAAGAATCATGTGGGACCCATGTGTTAGAAAAAATTATATGTAGGACCCATGTCAGCACGGAAATCGAAGGGTGTGTAGGAAAATTTGAATTCTCATGTTGAATGAGAAATATAAAACCCAAAAACTAATGATAGAATAAAAAGAAATTACTATTTAGTGGGTAGATGAGTGAAGAAGAGAAAAAAAAATTAATGATTGAAGAAAAAGAAAAAATAGATTTTTTTTAAGTTAAGTGTCAAAATCTCAATTGATGGACTACGGTGGTCCAGGTACATCATAAATTTTTTCCTTAATAATTAAATTTATACTTTTTTTTTCTGTTTTTCGTCTTTTTAATTGAATGATGATGATTATAAAAAATATATATATTTTCTGAAAATCAAATATGTTCTCCATTTTTTTCGTCTTTTTCATTTTTTGTTTTTGGGCTTTCTTTATTTTAATAAAAAAATATGAAATTAGATATAAAAGGGTAAGCCACACTTTATTCTGTTAGGTAGACTTGTTCCTTTGTTTTTTTTCTTAGCTTTTATTATTTTAATGAGAAAAATAACAAATTATATAAATAAATAAAAAGGTAAGCCAAAGCTATCCAATTGAAAAAATATTTGTTCTTTGAATTATTACTTAAAGCACGATTGCACTAAGACCGCAATGTATATCTTGTCTGTGGCATTCAACCATCATATATTGAATAATATATTGAAGCAACGAAGAATTTGAATTAGTTATATTATCCGTGTTTTAATTTTTTTTATAAATTCTTTTAAATTAAAATTAAAATATCTAATATATGTTTGAGATAAATTTTTACAAAATATTTGTATAACTTTTACTGAGAAAATTAAATATAATGTTTCCAAAAAAAAAGATAAATAAATGTAAAATAAATCGATTGAAATATACTATTAATATTATACCAGGGAGTGGATCCACTTATCACAAAAAAAGTTTACCAATCTGTTTATCATAATTTTTTTTTTATCAATCTTACAACCATTTTAATCACAATTGATTTCCGGCAATGTAACGGTTATAATTTATTGAAAATTAATAACATTTATTATGTCGCAATTATTAATTCCCAATAAATTATAACAGTTAAATTGATGGAAATCAACGGTGTTTAAATTGGTTGTATGAGTGATAAATTTTTTTAATGGTAAGTATATCCTGCCTCTTAATATTAAAGTGAAATAAAAAAAACTTACATTTAAAAGTTAGTATTTATATGACTTAATTAATTTTTTACAAATTTATAGGAAAAAGTTATATTTACAAAATCCTACAAACTATACTATCTCTTACTGGTAAGACTTCTTTCAACTCTTGAGTGAAGTCTTATGGGTAAGACATAGTGTAATTTATAAGTTTGTAAAAAAAAAAAAATTTGTTAATATAACTCTCGTGAAATTTATAATAGTCAAGTTTAAATAATATTGTCATTTTAATTTATTTTCATATGGTAACTGACCTTTTTTGACTTGAAACTCCTATAATTTATTTTTCATTTTAGCATTTTATTTTGCAATTATAATTTCAACAAATTTTATTTCTTTTATCATATTTAATACATCCAAAGTTATTTTATTAAATAAATATTTAACACTTTCATAAAATATTCTATACAAAATATAAATTATTCATAATTTATAACACTTTCATAAAATATTCTATACAAAATATAAATTATTCATAATTTATTTTTTTAATAAAATAATATCTACACACAAATATTCAAGTAAAAATGTAATCAACATTTTAATATACGTGAAAATCTAATTTTACTATCTTTGCTAAGTTTCATGGTTAAAGAATTCTATTAAATAAAAGTTTTCTCATTAGGAGTCACAGCAACACCATTCCTGACTGCAACTAGTGGAAAACCAAAAGGAGCCATGAAAATATGATCTTAATACTTGTACTGAACCATTATTCTTAGGGTAAACTGTCTGTCATTTAAAAGAATGTAAAATTATTTCATTTTAAGAGAAAGAAAGAGATAGATAAAGGAGGAGAGAGAGTTGACAAAAAAATAAAAGTGTGGGTCCCTTTTTTGTGAGAGTGAAAGGATATAAGTTGTGTCATTTAAAATGATAAAAACTTTTCTCTTATTCTTATTATGCTATATATTTGAAAGTTAAACAATTGCTTTTTTTAGGAGTGAGGATATTCTAATTATCAAAAATTCTCACTACTAATTTATTATCCATCACATCATCATTGGATCAAAGAGAGAGAATGTTAAAAAGTTTTTGAAGAGAGAGAAAATGTTAATTTAATGGTAATTAAATAGGTAGTAAGTTGGTAGTGGAAAATTTTGGTAGTGAGAATATCCCTCCTCTTTTGTTCAATTAGCACATTTAGAAAAAGTGTTTGCTTACTATTATCCACAAAACTACAAGGGTGCACTCTATACAGTATGTTTGGGGGGCAAATTTGGATATTATTGGCCCGTTTGGATGAGCTTTTAAAAAATTGACTTTTTATGCATTGCTTTTTTTAAAATAACTTTTTTTAAAAGGTAAAGTTATTTTATATTTGGATGTATGATCTGAAAATCACTTTTACATAAAAAAAAATTATTTGAATGTTAAAATAAAAAAAAGCACTTTTTATATATAAAATTACGATAAAGGAGAGATAAAATAAAATAATCGTGGAATAAGGAGAGATAGAATAGATATGATAGGATAAGGTTAAAATTATATTTTAAAAATTTATATTACTTTTTTCAAAAAAAATTATATTATCTTTTAATTCTGCTTTTTCCAAAAGCAACAAGTTACTTGCTATAAAAAAAGCAGCATTTTGATTTTTATTTTAAATTTTGTTTTTTTAAAAAGTTATTATCCAAACATCTAAAAATTCTCAAAAGAACTTTTATTTTTTTAAAAAAACTTTTTTAGAAATAAAAGGTCATCCAAACAAGCACTATACTTGAATGTCAATAATTTTTTTTTTTTTACTAATGTGCCGATGAAGTTCTCTGCTAAAACATATTATCATTTCTGAAAATATTATTTTTACTTATATTATGTTTATAATTTATTTTATATTTAAAAATATTTAAATTTATATATGTTTTATATTTGTTTTTAAATAATAACAATTTTTATGAAGAAAAAAATTTGACCTACATATAAACCTTAACTCAGCCAAAAAATTATAAGACTTTGCGGATTAGAACTAAAAAAAGCCCCTATCACAATAAAATTCTAAAAATTATGGTTAAATTTAAGATTTTGCGGGATAGTCTACGAAATTCAATCCATTTGAACATCTTAAATAAGCGAGAGTTAACGAGTGAGTTCGTGCACGATCTGTAGGCGGAGTTATCAAAGTTGTTGCCAAAGAGTTGGTGGTATTACTGCTTGTCTCGTCGGTTGCACAAACAGATTATTAACACGTGGTGGAATATGGCCTAAAAATCCATTAGTGCAACCTCTGCACCAGGTTTTAACTCTTGTTAATGAGTAGCCAGTTGAGTTACAGTTCCAGTGGTTGGTCCCTAAAGAATGGAAATGGATGTTATCATATCTAATTTAATATGATGATATCATATTTAATCATTAATAATTAAATTCTCTTTTTTGAATATAATATATCTGAACGTCACATAATTGAAATTTTTTTCTCCAAATTACCACTGTACCATAGACACTAAGGTATGGACTAGACACGTGTCACATCCCCAGTAGTTGGACATGCAACTCATTCAACCCAAAGTTCCTATATAAGGTAGTTACTTTGGTTTTTAGCCGCTGGGGAAAGGACATTTGTCTCATCCATAATAGCTGACTACCTCAGCAACTATGGTGTCATGGCAGTTTGGAAAAAGATTTCGACTCCGTTGGATTCAGGTATCAACATCAACATCACCTTTATCCCAAATTAATTGGAGTCGGAATAGATGAACCCACATGAAAGATATAAAACGGTTGAAAAATAAAAATAAAAATAAAAATAATATTAATAATATATATATATATATATATATATATATATATATATATATATATATGTATATACATACATATAAATATATATATATATATATATATATATATATATATATATATAAATATCTCCTTTAATTGAGTATTATGTATTTGACAATCTTAGCTAATTGTTCTCGGCATATGAGTGGTAATGTAATTTGGTTTCTCAGGGATATCCCCACCTACTTAGAGGAGATTTGGTAAAGGAGGAATTTTTTTTTATCTGGGAATCATGATTTCCCAGAATATGATGAGAAAATGAGTTTTTTGGGAATGTTATCAAAAAGTTGTTTGGTAGACTAATATATTCCAGAGAATATTGGGTTAATTTTTTTGATACTGTTTAGTTGTATTAAATTTTCCTTTGCCATAGAAATCCCAAAATACCACTTTTTGAATGGTATTCCTGGATGATTTTTTCAAAAATATTTACACACAAAATAAAATCATGAGAAAATCAAAATTCTGGGATAAATTTTAAAAGCTTGTACGATGTATTCCTAATTACCCAACCAAAGAATCCCCGGAAAATAAAAAAAATTCTCCTACCAAACGGGCCTAAAGATTTTTAAATGGTAAAGTAATTAATACCTTAAGATTTTATCTTAAATGTAGTGTGGTGCCACGTATGATATTACATTAGATTTCTCCCCACGGTAGGTAAAATGATTATATATTATCATCAATTTTCTTTGTAGTGCACTGATTATAACTGTGGAGGTAGGAAATTTTGAAAACGGGCAAAATTCTATGTGCAATATTTGTTGTAAATTATAATTATTCATATGATCAAAAGAACAGAAATAATACATATAATTAAAGACTTATATTGTCTACCACAAAAAAAAAAAGACTAATATAACTTGAAGGGGGCGATCCCTATTTATATGACAAAAGAAAATAATAACAAAATTCACAATTAAATCAGGATGAGATCAAGGAAATATCCATATTTCAGACATTGGCTGACGTGGGAATGCGCCTTAACTCATAGTCATGAAACACCTTTCCCACAATATTACGAATTTGTACAAAGGGAATATGCTTGATAATCCAATAGCTTTCTCCACCTTTGTCTGGATCAATGCTTTCAACTAACTCATTTGGCATATCAGCAAACCCAAGAAATTGAAGTTTCTCCAAGTGTTTCAGGTCATGTGGCACCACCTTCAATCGTGGGTTATTGTTTTAAATTGACAGTGTTCAAGACAAAGCAAAGCTCGTTCATCAATAGAGATATAACTTAGTCTATTTAATCGAGTGAGATCCAATTCCTTCAGCTTTGGAAATCCACTTTCTTGAAAATGCAAACTTTCACCAGCATAAGCATCATCCCACATATTGAGCCGCAACAGATTTGGCAAGTTTTTTAGTGAGTCTAGTGGATCACCTTCTAACTTGGATAACCCTAGCCTTATCTTAACAAGATACTCAAGTTTTGGAATCCAATTAGGCAACTTCTGTAATTTAGCTTTCAAATTAAGCATTCTAAGTTGGGTTGGAGCTGACTTTAAATTCATGTCAATGATTTCATCCTCAGCAATAGCACTAACATTGAGAGATTCTAGTTGTTTCATCTCTTCTATTGCAGCACATAAAGCATTCCCATATCCTCTCTTCACGCGCCTTATGCCTAGCTTCCTTAACTGTTTCAACTTTTTGAGCTCTTCCATAAGGTCTTCTCCACCATGATCTGCCTCAAGAAAGTAAAGCTTTTGTAAGGATTTCAAGCTTCCAATACCTTCTTGCATTTGCACTCCGGTTGTAAAGTTCAACATTGAATAATGCCCTTCATATTTTCTGTAGTAAACTGGAAGAAGTCGCAGCTTTGTGAGATTGTTTATCTCCCTTGGTAGCTCATGCACAAGGGTTTGTCTTAGATCCAGAGTTTCTAAGTTCAGAAGCTTGCCAATGGATTTGGGAAGAACTTTTACTTTTGTATGACTCAAGTTTAGGTACATTAGGTGAAAAAGATTTCCCAAATCATCAGGAACAAAATTGAACAAAGCACTTTCAAAATCAAGTACTTTCAAAAGCTTGAACTTAGCAAATAATCTGCTCACAAAATCTTCATGCAATTCACCTTTGTCAAAGACAAAAATAGCGCGAATGCCTGAGTTACTAGTGCTTGCCAACACATTGTTGGAACTAGTTGCTACAAAAAAGCGTCTAGTTATCCCAACTGTGTCTAGTTCATCATCTCCATGCAATAAATGGCAAAAACTTAAATCTTTCATTTTTGCAATGATTATTTCACGTAATAAATCATGCACTTGACAGGTTTTAACTTTGCCATCAAAGCCAATTCTGGAGACTTGAACCAAACTTCTGTGTATCAGCTCTGTCAAGTACTCTTCAGCAACATCCTCGAAAGTTCTTCTCTCCTCATGTTTAACAAACCCTTCAGCCATCCATTGCCTAGTGAGTCTCTTACGTCTGATGGAGTAATCCTCTGGGTATATACCAAAGTAAAGCATGCATGATTTCAAATTGTAAGGCAAATCATCATAACTAAGAGATAAAATCCTTGTAATACTAGTTAGATGTGCATTACGCTCTAACTCCAATCTCAGATTTTGACTCACCTTTCTCCATTCAAACATGGATTTAGCTTTTGTTGACAAAGGACCACCAATAGCAACAATTGCTAGTGGTAGCCCTCCACATTTTTGAACAATTTCCTTTGACATCTTCTCAAGTTCTGTTGGACAAAGCCATCCAGGCTCATATATAAATGCCTTCATGCAAAAGAGTTCCCATGCTTTGTTTTGAGGCAAAAGTTGTAGATTGTGAATATGAACTCGGAAAGATTTTTTAAAAAATTCAGCAACTTGAATCATCCTGGTGGTGACCAAGATTCTACTTCCTCTGTTATTATTAGGCATGGCATGCTCAATCTCATCACAAAATCCTTCTTTCCAAACATCATCAAACAATACCAAATACCTCTTTGATTGAAAACGTTGCCTCACTTCTGTAATCAATGTTTTCTTATCTAACTGCTGCAGACCCTTTGGACGAGGCTCCTTAGTCTCTCTACAAAATTTCTTTATCATATCTATGAATAACCCTTTCACAGTGTATGATTGAGAAACTGTGATGAGAGTGCGATAATCAAAGTGCCTTTTCACCTTTCGGTGGTCAAAAACTTGCTTGGAAAGAGTGGTTTTTCCAAGTCCTCCCATGCCTACCACAGAAACCAATTTGCGTTCATCAGATCCCTCCACTGAGCAATCAATCAACTCCTTAATTGGGGATTCAAAACCAACAACTTCCTCTTCTTCAATGAAATAGGAAGCCATTCTAGGATCACCCCGGTTGACATCTTTTGTCCCTCTAGAGCTGCTTGATCCTTGTTCAAGGGAAGACTGAAAGTCAAAGCTTTTCCTTTTACTTCTTTCTTTGATTCCATTAACAGATAATTTGATGTCTTGAATCTCAGATGCAACCCTATGACGATGCATCAAATTTTTGATCATGTAAACAATCTTTTGGAATGAGGCTAACCATCCATGATGATTGCTTCTCTATGCCCCATACATGATGTATTCATCAATGACATCTTCTATGTGAAAACATGCTTCTCTGAGCTGCTTCACCCAAGTTTTTATTCCATCATTGGTGTCTCCTTCATCTCTAGCTCTTCTGTCTGCATCCTTCAAGAACGCTTGGATGCTCTCAAGTTCATCTTTGATGTCTGTGAAATCTTTTGTGAAACCTCTGAGCAAATTCGCTTCTTCTAGTAGAAGTTGGCACAATTGCTCCACGACAAAAGATACTGCAGTTTCTGCCATTTCAGTTCATTTCATCTCATCATATTAGCATGATATTTCTGCAATTGAAGCTACTATGATGATGTTTTGGTGATTTTTTTGGGTACTACAGATGTGAATCGTTGAAATGTGTTGATGAATGAGTGTATATGAAAATATTTTTCTATGGCGTGCGTACCATTATTTTTTAACTTTCAGGTCTATGTTTAATTAGTATTCTATTGCCTGCTGTTCAAGTTGGTGTGTTCAGTTGGATAGTTATCTCTTGCCATGAAAGAAAGATCATTCTTTTTTTTATTTGTTTAGGTGTTGAATTTGCTACATCTACCCATTTGATATATGATAAGATTAATTAATGGAAATACAGCTGTATATATGACAATCGAAGTCTTGTTCTTTGAGATATTCCATGTTTAAAGCACGATGGTTGTTGGTTGGTAATTTTAAAAAGTATAGAATCCAAAAAGAATTAAAGTATCGTTCGGGAACTGAAAATTTAATCTCTTTTATTTATTCTTTTTCAGTTTTGCTGAAGATGAATGTGATGGCTTTTTCAATGAAAATTGCATTTCTAAAATGTAAACTAAAACAAGAATATTAAGAACACGTTCAAATGTGTAAAAATGAAGATTAAAAGTTCAGAATTCTGATTTCAATGACTTTTCCTTTAAAGTTGCATGGCTGCGTTTTAACTGTTGTAGCACCTATCATGATGGAATCTGAGTTTTGTAAAACTTAACTAAACTTTCCCAAATTCAATTATAAAATGATTCAAATTAACCCCTTACTCTTGTATCAGTTCATTGATGACTTATAATCAAATTCTTTCCTAGATTATTACTAATCTTGAATTAATGAAATGCACAAAATCAAATTTTCCAATTCAAATTCATGTAAGAATCCTTAAGCCCATTTCCATGGAACTCAAACCAAGAAAATTTCTTTAATCAAACATCAAGAACATGCATAGCAGTTTGAATTAATTAATGGATACTTGTCATCTTCATCAGAGTTCTAGAAAAAGAATTTAAAAATTCATGCTGAAAGATAAAGCAAAAACGAAAATTAACATAAGAAAAATCATGTTTTTCATTCTCAAATACTAGAAACAGTAAGAGTTGAAGGTAACAGACCAATCTCTTTGTAACGCCCCGTCTGCAGCCAGTTAATTAACATTCTGTAATGCATGGCCGCTTCAAGAATCAATGACTATCCCCACATACTAACACGAGACTTTTCAGTATGCTTTTTCCTCCCTCGCACACTTCCTGGGAAAACTTCCCAAGAACGGAACGGAAGAACTCTACAGTTAAGCGTGCTTGACTTGGAGCAATTATGGGATGGGTGACCTCGTGGGAAGTTTTCCCAGGAAGTGTGCAAGTGAGGAAAAAGCACACTGGAAAGTCTCGTGTTAGTATGTGGGGATAATCATTGATTCTTCAAGTGGCCGGGCGTTACAAGTGGTATTAGAGCAGGGCCTCTCTTCTAGTAACGTGTGGTTCGAGGACGAACTAGGCGAAAGCTGGTGGGCATGTAACATCCCGGGCGCTGACGAGGGCGAGGAGTGATCGCCGGTGCGAAAGGGCACAAACAAGGAGCGGCTCCTGGCTGGCTTCTAGGGACGGGGTACATGAATGAATCGAATCAACACCTGAAAGAGAGGGATTCCAGAGACTGGGCTGGTATGGGAAGGTACAGTTGGGAATAGCTTATAAGAATTAATTGGTACTACATATTCTAACAAGATGCATCTTCTTTTCGGTAGCCCGGAACGGAAGAACTCCATAGTTAAGCGTGCTTGACTTGAAGCAATTCTGGGTTGGGTGACCTCCTGGGAAGTTTTCCCAGGAAGTGTGCGAGTGAGGAAAAAGCAAACTGGAAAGTCTCGTGTTAGTATGTGGTTGATTTTTGAAGTGGTCGGGCGTTACAAGTGGTATTAGAGCAGGGCCTCTCTTCCAGTACTGTGTGGTTCGAGGACGAACCAGGCGGAAGCTGGTGGGCATGTAACATCCCGAGCGCTGACGAGGGCGGGGAGTGATCGCCAGTGCGGAAGGGCAAGGACAAGGAGCAGCTCCTGACAGGCTTCCAGCGTGGGGGTTTCATGCATGGAAGAATCGAATCGACACCCGAAAGAGAGGGATTTCAAAGACTATACAGATGTGAGACTGCACAGTTTGGAATAGCTTATAAGAAATAATTGGTACTACATATACTAACAAGATGCATCTTCTTTTCGGTAACCCGGAACGGAAGAATTCCACAGTTAAGCGTGCTTGACTTGGAGCAATTCTGGGATGGATGACCTCCTGATAAGTTTTCCCAGGAAGTGTACGAGTGAGGAAAAAGCACACTGAAAAGTCTCGTGTTAGTATGTGGGGATAATCATTAATTCTTGAAGCAGCCAGACGTTACAATTCTATTCCCTAGCACTATTTCTAAAAAGAAACAATTCTTTTCTATTTCTGTTCCTTGGAACAGTTTCTAAGAAAAAAATGTGTTTGCTAACATGTTCCATTTTTATTCTGAGAATGAGAATTGCGTTTGATAACACAACAAATAATATAATAAAAAATAATTCCTATTAAATATAAAAAAATTTGGATCATCATTTTCCTTTCCATATAGTGTGGTCGTGGTGGTGGTGGCGGCGGGGGGTGGCATGGTGGTGATGGTGGTGGCGGCGGCGGTACTACGGTGGTGGTGGCAGTGAAGTAGTGATGATAGTGGTGGTGGTTGTGACGGCAGTGGCTGCAGTGGCTGCAGCGATGGCGGTGGTAATGGTGGCGGCGGCGGTGCTAGTTGTAACAGCCCGTGTTAACCCGGATTGTTAACATACTATCGTATTAAGCCACGCTTAATTAAAATGCGGAATAACTTTTCTTTAATTCAATTATGACGTCATTAAACTTAACCATCTTGATTACTTAATCAATTTCATAAAATACTGCCTGTATGTAAATTGCAAGACAACTAACTGAAATACCTCATGAATAAATATAAAGTGAGTATCTAAAGCCGCAGGACTACAACACATAGCCTGGGTCAAAACCCTGATACTTTAATTACAACTTCAATTAAAGGACAATAACAAAACATGTGGCATGGACAAACCCCATGCTCACCAAATAAGGCCACAATGCCCAACAACAGTCTCAACATAAACTTAACAGAAAACATAAACAACAGTCAAATAATCGGCATCCATCATGTCAGCAAAATACAGGTAAGTCTAACTCAGCTCGGGCCTCCTGCCACCTGAGCCCTCAACATTACCTGAACCTGAAATAAGCGTCCCCAAACGTGGGGTGAGATCTCTAAACAAGAAATCTCAGTAAGACAAGGGGTCCTCAAGGATCTTCCACCTCAAGCTCACTTACATGTGTAATATAAGTTCAAAAACATTATTTACAATATAAGTTCCAAAACTATGCGATGCAGCAGATAATCATGCCATGTGTGTTTATCAAATCTACTGGCCAGAGAAATGCAGGAATACGTCTAAACCCACATGAGTACAAGGAACACCGCTTGCACCTCACCCACAGCCTCACCATCTTGTATGTACTACATACTCAGGCTTACCGTATAGGTGGACACCACATGCATATCATAAAAGCACATTGCATATAATAGCTCAATAGCATTTCCAAAACATCAAAGCATGTAACACAGCATGCATAAACCACATCCCCATGGAACATGGTGGAACAACAAAATGGCTAAACCGAGGACACGAAAGCTTACCTTGCAAGCTAGCTATCCAAGCCAAGAGTCCAATCACTCTTACGTCCAAACACAGCAGTATCACAATCTGATATGGACCAATAATACATCAATATTTATGCATCACAAGCATACAACTTAAAGACTACGCCTTTCCTTTACGTTTTACGTCTTAAGGCTTCCAACAAAGCCATAAGCCCTTAATCATATGATTCTGATTTAGTTCATTAATTACAGAAGTTCAACTTCCTTAATCTAGGGTCCACAAACCCCCAATAGCTTACTGTTCATACAGCACAGCTACTGTTCTGCGAAATCCCAGGATATCCGGATATCACAAGGGACATATCCGGATATGTCATATCCGGATATCCAGGTCCCATATCCGGATATCAATATCCGGATACCATATCCGGATATCGATATCCGGATATCTGTTCGACAAATATCCGGATATCTCACGACAGAATGCAGTTTCTGCATTTCGTGAATATCCAGTCCAAAGATCCAACTTTTTAACACATGTACACGTTAAAGCATGCATCTTTAATCTGTTTTAGGGTCATACTCATTATACCTTCTTGTTTACTCATTAAACATGGCCAAGACATCAACTTTAAGCATCACAACTTAATATCAAAGGTGAGGGAACTTACCAAAGCTCAAAACAGAGCAACAATGGCTCTTGGAGCTCACAAATGGACTTTCAAAATTCTGACTTTGGTCCAGCACGAAAATGGGCTACCAAGGTTGGTTCTTCTACCACCAAGGTGATACTTTGAAGCTCCAAAAGTCACACCAAGGTTCACACAACCCACCCTCACACAGCTCCTAGACTCCACTAGGACAACAACATGCACTCAGCAATGGTGACCCTAAACCCCACACAAGCAAGCTCACCCAAGGCAATGGTGTTTAGGTAGAGAACCAAGAGTAAAAATGGAGTCTTGGCTCAAGAGAATGAGGGAGGTGAAGGTGATAAGCCAAAAACTCAGGAGTTGTCTCACAAGGAAGAAGGCACGTAGGAGGCAGAATTTTGACCTAGGATCATGTGCCAACTAATGAATTTAAAGAGGTTAGGCCACCACGCGCAGTATTAGCTTTAATAGCAACGTAAAAGATCTTGATCCCAAACTTTGGAATCTAGACCTACGTATTTTTCTAAGATTTATCATATTTTTATTTTATTTTTCGGAGCACTTTTCCGGTACGCGCTTTTCCATAGCCAGTATCAGTTCTGGCATCAGATTACATTATTTCGACTTGAAACTTGTTTTACAAGTCCTACATAATATTCTAGTAATTATCATGCATTCGTTATAATTTTCCGGGATACTTTTCCGGTACACATTTATACCGAGTAGCAGAACCGGTATCTGCGCTTTTCTTCCGAAAAGCGACTTTCAGCATTTTTACCCACTCAGTATAATTATTAAAGCCCAATAATAATTATTAAGGTCAATTATGGAATCATTTCCTAATTATCTTAATTAATTAACTAATTACCTTAATTAGCGGTGCGGGTTCTTACACTAGTGGTGAGGATGGTGGTTGGTGGCATGACGGCGGCGACAATGGTGGTGTTGGCATGTCTTGGTGGTTGTGATGGCATCATGGAGATGGTGGTGGTGGTGGAGGTGGTGGTAGGTGATGGTGGCGGTGGTGGTGATGGTGGCGGTGGTGGTAGTGGTGGTGATGGTAGTGGCAAGGGTGGTGTAATGATGGTGATGGTGGTGGTGGTTGGTGGTGGTGGTTGCAGCAATGATAGTGGTGATTGATGACTGCAGTGGTGATGGTAGCGGTGGCATTGTGGTGGTGGAGGTTACGGTAGTGGCTGCGACAATGGTGATGGGGATGGTGTTTGGTGGCATTGGTGGCGGCAATAATGTCAGCGGTGGCATGGTGGTGGTGGTTGTGATGACATCATGGAGTTGGTTGTAACATCCCGATCACCGACGAGGGCGGGGAGTGATCGTCGGTGCGAAAGAGCATGGACAAGGAGCGGCTCCTGACAGGCTTCCAGCGGGGGGTTACAAGCGTGAATGAATCGAACCGACACCCGAAAGAGAGGGATTCCAAAGACTGTGCAGGTGTGAGACTGCACAGTTTGAGATAGCTTATAAGAATTAATTGGTACTACCTATACTAACAAGATGCATATTCTTTTCGGTAGCCTGGAACGGAAGAACTCCACAGTTAAGCGTGCTTGACTTGGAGCAATTCTGGGATGGGTGACCTCCTGAGAAGTTTTCCCAGGAAGTGTGCGAGTGAGGAAAAAGCACACTGAAAAGCCTCGTGTTAGTATGTGGGGATAGTCGTTGATTCTTGAAGCGGCCGTGCGTTACCTTGGTGGTGGTGGTGGTGGTAGGTGACAGTGGTGGCTGCAATAATGATAGTAGTCATTGATTCTTGAAGCGGTCGTGCGTTACATTGGTGGTGGTGGTGGTAGGTGACAGTGGTGGCGGGGTGGTGTAATGGTGGCGGCGGAAGTGGTGGTGTCGGTGGTGGCTGCTGAAAGTAAACTGGCCTTTGAAGGCCGATGCATGTAAGGTGTAAAACAAAAATTTTACTGCGGAACATACATGCACACATAGGTTCATGCTTTAAGACAGCATGATGTTACCTTGTTTTTGGCCTGATCAGTCAGGGAGATCAGATGTCAGGCTTGAAGGGTTCAAACCCTCTAATGGTGATCCACACCACCGTTCGTCAATGATGCAAGAACCCTTTCTTGAAAGCCACCAGATGAACACCACAGTGAGGCTTGCTATGCGCACAAGTGGTGAAGGTGGAGGCTAGGTATTCTGTTTGGAAAGGTGTAGTGAGCTACCCTACAGAATGGTGCATAGATGGAGGAGAGTTGGCTAGGTTTTCACCAAACCCTAAGGTGAGGAACAAATCATATTTTTTTGCGCACACTTGGAGAGGAGGAGGGAATTAAATCATTCAAAATGAAAAACAAACTTTCAAACTTCTTTGAAAGTTGCGCATAGAACAGTGAGATAAGGTGGAGCTGTTGCAAAACTAACTTTGCCAACAACCTCCAATCTTATCCACATGATATTAAGTTCAAAATAATTTAAACTTAAATTCATAAACTATCATATAGTATATAGTTCTCATGCGCATAATTCAGCCCTAGAAGGGGTCCAAATATATTGAGTAGTTGCATTCAAAATTTGAATCAACTCACCCACTGATTCCCTCAACCACCAAATCTGAATGGAGGTTTGTTTTAAGTGATAAGATGACATTCTTATCACCTAAAAGTTGCGCACCAAACAGCCAAGGGAGTGCCTCCAAAGATGCTTCTTGATCCAAGGAATATGCTCCAATAAGATCCTGTCTTATCCTTTTGTTATGAAACAACTTTTCAAAACCAATTCAAATTCGAATTCAAACACTTGAATTCAAACGTTCAAACATTCAAATTCAAAACTCAAAATTCAAAATTTCAAATTTCAAATTCAAAATTCGAATTTCAAAATTCAAATCCAAATTCAAATTTCAAAATTCAAATTTCAAAATTCAAATTTCAAATTTCAAATTTCAAATTCAAAATTCGAATTTCGAAATTCAAATTCTAAATTCAAATTTCAAAAATCAAATTTCAAATTCAAAATTCGAAATTCAAATATTTGATTATTAATTTAACTAATTAAATTAATTAGTAATGGCTTGGACTATCCAAGCCCATTACTAAAATCCATGCACCACCCACCCATTTAGGTGGGCTTCCAAACAGCTTCTTGGGCTAATAACCATTATTAGGCCCAATACCTTTAAAGCTAGTCCATCATGACTACAAGGTGTTAGTGTGTGACCCATTAGGTCCAACTTAGCTTCTGACATAACTGGGCTTGGGCCCAACAAGCCCACAACCCAATTAATGACAACACAGAGCACTAGCAATGCTTTGTTGCCCCACAACTAGTCAGATTAATGACTTGATCAACCTATTGCACATATTTGGTTACCGTATGTATTTCCCTTCGTCTCAGTTATCTTCCCATTAACCCAGGGTAAGGAAATGTATCAACCCCTGCGGTTTAGGGTAAGCTTTATTCGAAATAGGGAATCTTCAATTTACTGACTCTAAAGGCAGATCATCTCATGATCTCTTTTACTATGCATAGATTCCCGAGTCCCTGTAAATGTCATCCCGATTTCTCCGGTTTACAGATAACCTAATCTCTCACAGAGATTTGACGAATTCCTTCAGCTTATTACCCTAGCCCTGTGCCCTTTAAGGACACGCCCAACAGTATACCTATGAGTCTCCATGTTTCAGGCAGACGAGGCATACAATCAAAACATGCCTTCAAGAACACAGTCTAGGTAATAACTTCTGGTCTAAGGAAAGACATACCCAAACATAAAGAGATTACTCTAATGACACTATCTGTGAGATTTCCTCATAGAGTCTCTTTTTGGGTCTGTTCAGTGCGAGCTATACTCTTATAGGTCCACCCACGACTTTAGCTAAGATATCTCCATATCTGCAGCTCATGAGGTCTTTACCTTGTATCCATATACAAGTAGATAAGTCGTACTAGTCTTTACTCGAGATCACTGATCCCCAAACTCAGTGTCTCTAGACTAGGAACATATAATTAGGAATAGACATGCAATATCCTTGAATCCTCATGATCGTGATCTCATCACAGATACTCAAGAGATACCTGTTCTATTCCAAGGGGTTTATCCAGTTCGTTCATATAATATTAACAGTAATATCGAGACACAATATGAAACTGAATAAATAGTGCTTTCATTTATTTGCGACAAACAAAGTTCTACATCTAGTGTCCTTTATTTAATCAAAAGATTGTCTCTAGGACACCCATATGCTAACAAGCTCCCACTTGGCCTAGAGCCAATCAGACCTAAGTCGTATGCCCAAAGCCTCATAATGACTATCATGTTTTCTCTGAGAAACAGCCTTTGTCATAGAATCGGCCAGGTTATCGTCTGTGGGAACATAATCCATTTTTACATCATTCCTATCAATGATTTCTCTAATCAAATGATATCTGCGGAGCACGTGTTTAGATCTTTGATGAGACCTAGGTTCCTTTGACTGCGCAATGGCTCCTGTGTTGTCGCAAAGCAACTGTATGGGCTCATCCACGCTTGGAACCACCCTTAGTTCATTTATGAACTTCTTGATCCACACTGCCTCCTTAGCTGCTTCTGAAGCAGCTATGTATTCAGCCTCTGTCGTTGAGTCTGCTGTTGTCTCCTGCTTGGAACTTTTCCAAGACACTGCCCCACCATTTAAGGTGAATACGAATCCTGACTGTGACTTGCAGTCATCTTTGTCACTCTGAAAGATGGCATCAGTGAACCCTTTCACTGTTAACTCATTAACCCCACCATAGACCAGAAATGCATCCTTAGTTCTTCTTAAGTATTTAAGGATGGTTTTGACTGTCGTCCAGTGACCCTCTCCAGGGTCTGACTGGTATCTGCTCGTAATGCTTAAAGCATATGAGACATCTGGTCTCGTACATATCATGGCATACATGATGGATCCAATAGCCGAAGCGTATGGAATTCCACTCATGCGATCCTTCTCAGGCTGTGACTTAGGACACATAGCCCTTGATAGGTGTACCCCATGACTGACAGGAAGAAAACCCCTTTTCGACCCTTCCATGCTAAACCTCTTTAGCATCTTGTCAACGTACGTAGATTGAGATAAACCCAGCAGCCTCTTGGATCTATCTCTATAGATCTTTATACCGAGTATAAAGGCTGCCTCTCCCAAATCCTTCATGGTAAAGTTTTCTGAAAGCCACTCTTTCGTTATTTTTAATATGGGGATGTCATTTCCTATTAGCAATATGTCATCTACATAGAGCACTAGGAAGACGACATTACTCCCACTAACCTTTCTGTAAACACAAGGTTCATCCTCGTTCTTGATAAAACCGTTACTCTTAACGACTTCATCAAAACGTATATTCCAACTCCTTGATGCTTGCTTTAGCCCATATATTGACCTTTGTAGTTTGCATACCATATGCTCCTGATCTTTGTTTTCAAAGCCTTCAGGTTGTGTCATGTACACTTCCTCCTTCAAGAACCCATTCAAGAAGGCGGTCTTGACATCCATTTGCCAAATTTCATAGTCGTGGTATGCTGCTATTGCAAGCATGATCCTAATAGATTTGATCATGGCAACTGGTGAAAAAGTTTCATCATAGTCAACTCCTTGTCTTTGACGATACCCTTTCGCCACCAACCTAGCTTTGTAGGTCTGAACGTTGCCATCTGCATCAGTCTTTCTTTTAAAGACCCATTTATTACCAATAGGAACTATTCCTTGTGGTTTAGGAACCAAGGTCCATACCTTGTTCTGATACATCGAATCCATTTCAGATTCCATGGCTTCAAGCCATTTTGAGGAGTCAACATCTTTGACCGCCTCCTCGTAGTTACTTGGTTCATCATCCTCAACAGTTTGCTGATTCTCAATCACAAACCCGTACCTTTCAGGTGGATGGATGACCCTCGTAGATCTACGGAGTTGTGTGTTTACTTCTCCATTGGAGAACGTCGCCTGCGGAGCAGACTCGGGTTCCTCAATCTGTTCTTGTGGATCTTGCACTTCTTCAAGATCAATCTTACTCCCACTGCCTCCTTGAGAGATCAAATCCTTCTCAAGGAACTCAGCATTCTTTGACACAAACACTTTGTGTTCTTCCATGGAGTAGAAGTAGTATCCCTTAGTACCTTTAGGATACCCCACAAATAGACATTTAGTACTCTTAGCACTAAGCTTGTCTGATGTCAACGCTTTGTGTAAGAACCCGCACCGCTAATTAAGGTAATTAGTAAGTTAATTATGATAATTAGGAAATAATTCCATAATTGACCCTGATAATTATTAATGGGCTTAGATAATTATATTGAGTGAGTAAAAATGCTGAAAGTCGCTTTTCGGAAGAAAAGCGCAGATACCGGTTCTGCTACTCGGTATAAATGCGTACCGGAAAAGTATCCCGGAAAATTATAACGAATGCATGACAATTACTAGAATATTATGTAGGACTTGTAAAACAAGTTTCAAGTCAAAATGACGTAATCTGATGCCAGAACTGATACTGGCTATGGAAAAGCGCGTACCGGAAAGGTGCTCCGAAAAATAAAATAAAAATATGACAAATCTTAGAAAAATGTGTAGGTCTAGATTCCAAAGTTTGGGATCAATATCTTTTACTTTGCGATTAAGGCTAATACTGTGTGATTAGTGGAATGTGCCTATAAATAGGCACATTAGGAGGGCACAAAACCC
>JAVKPL010013485.1:0-74590 GCA_032173675.1 Gastrolobium villosum | reverse complement strand
ATATGTCTGGCCTTGGTTGGATTACGTATTGCTTCCCTAATTTTGTAACTATTAAAATACATAAGGGGCTCACTTTGTTTGGTCACTTGAATTTGAGTGTATTGGTGGAAAACTTTTCATTTGGAAGTGTGACGCGAAATTATCAAGGTGATCCAAGAGCACCGTTTATTCAGTGAGGCAAGCCAATCAAAATCGGAGAGAGAAAATGTGATATATGTATAAAGAAGAGAGATTTTTTTTAAGCCATGTGTCAAATTTTTAGTGGAAGGAGCATGTGCTCTCAGAAGACTGAAAGTTCTAAAGGAAAGATTTTGGGTGTTTACTGGAAGGAATCCTCTATTTCACTACATTAGCAATCTCATACAAAATAGGTTTGAATGAAGAAGTACCTTTTAGGCTTAATCTATTATTGAGAGAACAATGTTACCTACACATTATATATATATATATAAAGTTTGATATTTTATGTAAATATGAAAAAAAAAATTATCTTTTTTGAGTCAGCTGGCGTGTAAAGTAAAAGAAAGGTAACTTTTCAGAATTACATAAGGTATGACTGGTCAGACTTATGTAACTCACTAGAAGGACACAACTTATATCCTTTAAGAAGACACATACTAAACCTTATTTCTCTACATATTTTATTCGAATTTATAATTATATTAAATGAGAGATAAATACAAAATTTCTCTTCCATTAAGTCTCATTTATAAATTGGGTAATATCATTGTTTTTGGTAAACAAGTTGATATCATTTTATATGTGTGCAAATTACATTTTCAATATTATTCGTTGATTTATATATGATGGCTCTGTTTTATTATATATTTGAATTCTTAGAAATAAGGAGATAAATAGATAAAATTGAGTATAAATTTTTTAATTCTTATATCAATGTAAATCGTAATATCTTTTTATAGACATGTATAAAGTAAGAGACAAATATAAAATTATTCTATAATAAGATAACATAAAAAAAGTCTACCCGGTGAGAACTAACAGCCACTTAGACCACAAAAATCAATGGGTCATGCGTCAGTGACCTTAGGATTATGCAAATATCCACGCGCCTATTCTATTACATGTATGTAATCTTTATGGGGAAGGGGAAAACAGGCACGAGTACAATCTTTATTGGGAAAAACCATTCTTAGTAGTTCGCTTTCTTACACATTTATCAATTTTTGTATAGCTCAATTTTTATATTTTTATAAGTGAATGGACTCATCTATAGTTGTGTCTATGATAGGAAGGAATTACTTTCCTACACTATGAGATTAATAAAATTCATTTTTTTATAAGTAAATAGACTCATCCTTAATGTCGATTGTATTCTACAATAGTAGAAAATATCAAGGTCGAAGGTCCCATCTTCGAAGGTGAATAAAAAATGATTTGCATCTGTCATCATTGAAGAAGACAATCCACAAGAACTTAGGGCTACAAGACAACCAAACTATTTCTCGCTTAACGCCTAGACATGATCCTAGTGGTGGGCAATGACTTAGTTTGGAAGTTGCTGATGATGATAGTGATGTGGAGTGTGTGGTACATGCATTTCTAAGTTAGTCACTAGGGCTGGCAAAACGAGCCAACCTGGCTCGACCCAGCTCAACCTGCGTGCAACCCAAAAAAAAGCCAGGTTAGGGTTGTCTCCAAGAAAAAAATGAGTCCGAGAACCCAACTCAAGCTGGGTTAGGGTTGGCTCGCGGGTTGGCTAATAAATTGGCTCGTGGGTTGGCTGATTTTCATCCTATTTAAATAAACCTGTAGTATTAATGCACCAGCTATGTGACTTCCATTAGCTTAAAGAATAAAATTGTCTTACATAATAGTTTATAAAAAAAAGCAAAATAGAAAAGGGTTACAGAATGAGAAGCAAAAAAATGAGAATACAATAAGCTTTCAATGTAGGAACTGAGGCCAAGACTGAGCAGCTAAGGCGATGAAGCCCGGGGCTGACGGAGCATGGACTGTGGTGGCTAGCGGCTATGTCTCAATTTCTGAGTGAGAGACCGAACAAAAATGGCAGCGATGTGAGAAGGTTAGAGACTTAGGTTTAGAGAAGGAAGAAAGACCATGAGAACGTGTGTGAGTTTTGTCCCTTTTTTAAAATTATATTTTGTATTTTTTTTAAAAATAAAAAACTCAAACTGCAAGTTGGCCCGTTTGAATCGGGGGATGGCTCGTTTTTTCCCGAGCTGGCTCGGGTCGGGTTGGTAGCTCATTTTTGCCAACCCAACCCGGCTCATATTTTACAGGTTACGAGCCAACCCGACAGGTTGGCTCATTTTTGCGAACCCTAATAGTCATGGAGAAGATTCATTGACATGCATATTAAAGTGGTCTCTGGTGAACACTCTTTGCGTGAGCATTCATTGCCTCTTATTCAATCAATAGATTTCAATAGGGAAGTGTGCTTTGATAACGAAGAGAGGTATGTCTTCTCCCTCCACCAATTTCAAGTCAAATGATATATGAGGACAAAAATGAGGATGTGGGTCGTGGACAAAGATGAGGAAGAGGTAAATAAAAGTCTTACTCTGGATAGTGACTCATTGGATACCAATGTAATGGGTGATTTGGATTTTAATCTATATCCACCTGACTTGTCAATGAATATGGTGGTGTTTGGTTTACTTGCATCAGCAGCTCTTGTGGGGGTCAACATTTAGTGGAAGATAGCATATGATAAGCATCATTTGTTGTAACAAGTTGAGAAATTTGGTTTATGCTTTTGATTGGGTTATGTTTATACAAGGTCATAACAATGCTCAATTTTGGAATGATAGTACACCCCATACATATATTAATTGGGATATTCTTATACAAAAGAGACTTGGTTTTGAGGGGAAGAAATGCGTAGGAACCTCACAATCAAGATATGAGTTGTATTTAAAGCAAGATTTTGAATATAATGCGGTCCATATGGCGACCAGGCATTGTTGTATAAAGGTATTCTATATAGCTATAATGGAAAAATACGACACTACTAAATTGATAATGAAATATCAAAATCACAATGATGGTTGTCCTTGGAGGTGAGGGTGCACGAGCAAAAGAAGGACAATAAATAGATCATTGGCAAATGGAAAGAAAACCACACTTTTTCGAACCAATATCTTTCACAAGATAACAAACAAATCGACTATGATTTTATTTGTCTAATCATATTAGGTATATGTGTATTGTTATACATACAAGTGGAAATATTTGTTGTTGTCACGTATGTCATGATTTATGATTTTTGGCCTTTTGCCAAGTGGCCTACTAGAAACAAGTCTTGCTTGCTAAGCAATGGCGGAGCCACTTAGGAGGTAGGCACCACCTAATTTTTTAAAATGACATAAATTTTCTTTAAGATTTTTGATACAACCTTGATATTAGTTGGAGTTTTAAAAATAATACAACTTTAGCACCACCTAATTCTATCTGGCCGGATCTTTTGGAACTATCTGACTTTTTTCCTAGGCTCCACCATTGTTGCTAAGTTTGTAGGACCAGTCATACATGTGGGACCAATGGGACCAATCATGTAGAATGAGCCAATGAAACTTCATATGGGATACGTGGTGAAAAAGTGATCCCACTGGTGGGGTAAATAAGAATTCAATGTGACATTTTTAAAATCTATTTCCAAAATGTGACATGTTATATAGGACTTTCTTTTTTCTCAAAACGTGTTCATATAATTTTTGTCCCTAATTATGTTACTATTAAAATACATAAGGGGATCACTTTGTTTGGTCACTTGAATTCGAGTATATTGGTGGAAAATTTTCCATTTGGAAGTGTGACGCGAAATTATCAAGGTGATCCATGAGCACCGTTTATTCAGTGAGGCAAGCCAATCAAAATCGGAGAGAGAAAATGTGATATATGTATAAAGAAGAGAGAAATTTTTTTTAAGCCATGTGTCATATTTTTAGTGGAAGGAGCATGTGCTACTGGAAGATTGAAAGTTCTCTAGGAAAGATTTGGGTGTTTACTGGAAGGAATCCTCTGCTTCCATACTTTAGCAATCTCATACAAAATAGGTTTGAATGAAGAAGTACCTTTTAGGCTTAATCTATTATTGAGAGAACAATGTTATCTACACATTGTATATATATATATATATATATATATATATATATATATATATATATATATATATATATATATATATAGTTTGATATTTTATGTAAATATGAAGAAAAAAAATTCTCTTTTTTGAGTCAGCTGACGTGTAAAGTAAAAGAAAGGTAACTTTTCAGAATTACATAAGGTATGACTGGTCAGACTTGTGTAACTCACTAGAAGGACACAACTTACATCCTTTAAGAAACACACACTAAACATTATTTCTCTACATATTTTATTCGAATTTATAAATATATTAAATGAGAGTTAAATACAAAATTTCTCTTCCATTAAGTCTCATTTATAAATTGGGTAATATCATTATTTTTGGTAAACAAGTTGATATCATTTTATATGTGTGTAAATTACATTTTCAATATTATTCGTTGATTTATATATGATGGCTCTGTTTTATTATATATTTGAATTCTTAGAAATAAGGAGATAAATAGATAAAATTGAGTATAAATTTTTTAATTCTTATATCAATGTAAATCGTAATATCTTTTTATAGACATGTATAAAGTAAGAGACAAATATAAAATTATTCTATAATAAGATAACATACAAAAAGTCTACCTGGTGAGAACTAACAGCCACTTAGACCACAAAAATCAATGGGTCATGCATCAGTGACCTTAGGATTATGCAAATATTCACGCGCCTATTCCGTTACATGTATGTAATCTTTATGGGGAAGGGGAAAACAAGCACGAGTACAATCTTTATTGGGAAAAACCATTCTTAGTAGTTCGCTTTCTTACACATTTATCAATTTTTGTATAGCTCAATTTTTATATTTTTATTTTTTTTATAAGTGAATGGACTCATCTATGGTTATGTCTATGATAGGAAAAAATTACTTTCCTACACCATCAGAATAATAAAATTCATTTTTTTATAAGTGAATGGACTCATCCTTAATGTGATTGTATTCTCCAATAGTAGAAAATATCAAGGTCCCGAAGGTCCCATCTTAGAAGGTGAATAAAAAATGATGTGCATCTGTCATCATTGAAGAAGACAATCCACAAGAACTTAGGGCTACAAGACAACCAAACTATTTCTCGCTTAACGCGTAGACATGATCCTAGTGGTGGGAAATGACTTAGTTTGGAAGTTTCTGATGATGATGGTGATGTGGAGTGTGTGGTACATGCATTTCTAAGTTAGTCACTAGGGCTGGCAAAACGAGCCAACCTGGCTCGACCCAGCTCAACCTGCGTGCAACCCAAAAAAAAGCCAAGTTAGGGTTGTCTCCAAGAAAAAAAAAGAGTCCGAGAACCCAACTCAAGCTGGGTTAGGGTTGGCTCGCGGGTTGGCTAATAAATTGGCTCGCGGGTTGGCTGATTTTCATCCTATTTAAATAAACCTATAGTATTAATGCACCAGCTATGTGGCTTCCATCAGCTTAAACAATACAATTGTATTACATAATAGTTTATAAAAAAAGCAAAATAGAAAAGGGTTACAGAATGAGAAGCAAAAAACTGAGAATACAATAAGCTTTCAATGTAGGAACTGAGGCCAAGTCTGAGCAGCTAAGGTGATGAAGCCCGGGGCTGATAGAGCGTGGACTGTGGTGGCTAGCAGCTATGTCTCAATTTCTGAGTGAGAGACCGAACAAAAATGGCAGCAAAGTGAGAAGGTTAGGGACTTAGGTTTAGAGAATGAAGAAAGACGATGAGAACGCGTGTGAGTTTTGTCCCTTTTTTATATTATATTTTGTATTTTTTTTAAAAAAAACTCAAACTGCAAGTTGGCCCGTTTGAATCGGGGGATGGCTCATTTTTCCGAGCTGGCTCGGGTCGGGTTGGTAGCTCATTTTTGCCAACCCAACGCGGCTCATATTTTACGGGTTACGAGCCAACCTGACGGGTTGGCTCACTTTTGCGAACCCTAATAGTCATGGAGAAGATTCATTGACATGCATACGAAAGTGGTCTCTGGTGAACACTCTTTGCATGAGCATTCGTTGCCTTTTATTCAATCAATAGATTTCAATAGGGAAGTGTGTTTTGATAACGAAGAGAGGTATGTCTTCTCCGTCCACCAATTTCAAGTCAAATGATATCTGAGGACAATGATGAGGATGTGGGTCGTGGGAAAAGATGAGGAAAAGGTAAATAAAAGTCTTACTCTGGATAGTGACTCATTGGATACCAATGTGATGGGTGATTTTGATTTTAATCTATATCCACCTGACTTGTCAACGAATGTGGTGGTGTTTGGTTTACTTGTATCAGCAGCTCTTGTGGGTGTCAACATGTAGTGGAAGATAGCATATGAAATGCATCATTTGTTGTAACAAGTTAGAAATTTGGTTTATGCTTTTGATTGGGTTATGTTTAAACACATGTCATAACAATGCTCAATTTTGGAATGATAGTACACCCTATACATATATTAATTGGGATCATCTTCTACAAAAGAGACTTGGTTTTTAGGGGAAGAAATGCGTAGGAACCTCGCAATCAAGATATGAGTTGTATTTAAAGCAAGATTTTGAATATAAGCATGCGGTCCATATGGCGACCAAGCATTGTTGTATAAAGGTATTCTATATAGCTATAATGGAAAAATATGACACTACTAAATTGATAATGAAATATCAAAATCACAATGATGGTTGTCCTGAGGTGAGGGTGCACGAGCAAAAGAAGGACAATAAATAAATCATTGGCAAATGGAAAGAAAACCACACTTTTTTCGAACCAATATCTTTCACAAATCAACTATGATTTTATTTGTTCAATCATATTAGGTATATGTGTATTATTATACATACAAGTGGAAATGTTTGTTGTTGTCACGTATGTCATGATTTATGATTTTTGGCCTTTTACCAAGTGGCCTACTAGAAACAAGTCTTTGAAAATGACATAAATTTTCTTTAGAAACAAGTGGCTTACTAAGCAATGGCAGAGCTACTTAGGAGGTAGGCACCACCTAATTTTTTAAAATGACAAATTTTCTTTAAAATTTTTGATACAACCTTGATATTAGTTGGACTTTTAAAAATAATATAACTTTAGCACCACCTAATTCTATCTGGCCGTAGTGTGGTTAAGCCGTGTCTTTGAAAAGTAACTGAGTTTAGGGCTTTCTTTCTCTCCTGTTTAGAAAGATAGCTACCAGAAAGATGAAGACAGAAGCAATAGCCTTCGATTAGTCAGTGGGACAGGAGGAACTCTTAGTGTTCTCCTAACCGGTGCTAGTTAAAGCTAATTACATAGTTAAAGAAAAAGAAGAGAATGTCCTGAGAGAAGAAAGGAAGTAAGGGAATGAGCTGGTGCTATAGCCAGAATCGCTTGTTACAGAATAGGTTGCATCTAGTATACTACCAGTGGATCTTTTGGAACTATCTGACTTTTTTCCTAGTCTCTGCCATTGTTGCTAAGTTTGTAGGACCAGTCATGCATGTGGGACCGATGGGACCAATCATGTAGAATGAGCCAATGAAACTTCAACTGGCATACGTGGTGAAAAAGTGATCCCACTGGTGGGATAAATAAGAATTCAATGTGACATTTTAAAAAACTATTTCCAAAATGTGACATGTTATATAGGACCTTTTTTTTCTCAAAACGGGTTCATATAATTTTTGTCCCTAATTTTTTTGTTTTATTTTTGTTATGTACTCCTAATGTAAAAGATATAAGAAATAAATAATGTATGAAATATATTGTTTTATTAAAAACAAAATAATAATTAGTTTTAAAATATTATTATTTTAAAACATCAATTTTTTCTTGAATATGTCATTCAAAGTTTCAAACTGAGTTGTTAAATATAGAAACTATATATATATATTTTGGTGAAAGATAGAAACTATATATATATATATATATATATATATATATATATATATATATGGTGAAAGATAGAAACTATATTTAATAAGTATTTAAAGTTTCTAAAATTACTTTAGATAATTTTATCAAATGTTCATCAAAATACACACAAAAAATATGTGAGACCCGTGTTTTCTTTTTCTCTTTCTTCTAATGTTTTCTTTATATTAACACTTTTTTAGGAAGAAAAAAAATCCTAATATGTCACGTTTTGAAAATAGTTTTTGTAAGTTCTTTACATTTACATTCCATTCCTCTTGTGCGATTAGTCAGACACATGTTGCGTTCGATGGAACTATTCAATATGAAAGTGCAGCAATAATAATAGAGGTAATATATTCTATCCTGAGAGATATTTGTCCACGAATCTTGGGCACCATAAAGTGGGAAAAATTGTCTTAAGGATACGATATCTAACACTGAGCTTGGATTTTCCCTTATTCCATTCATATATTTTCATATGGTACATTTTAACAATATGTTATTTCATGTCTCAATTTCTTGTGTATATTTAATGGAACTGTGACATCATTTTGGATAATATTATATTCATAGGAAAACATAATAACAACATTAGTTTTATTTTAAATAAAAAATATTTTTGATATATTTAAAATATTCAGCAATTATATAAATACATATTTATTTATTAATATGTGAACTAAGGTTAATTAACTAACTAATATATTTTTTATTTTTTAGAATTAGTTTATTTAGTATAGAACCCATACATTGAAACTAAAATAGATACAATATAATAGTATAGATGCCCACATTTAGTATAATCGAATCAATTTTTTAGTACAAATATAAGAAGGGGTTTGTTTTTGTCAGGAAAAAACAAATCCTTCCTATAAAAACCATAAAAAGATGTGTCACTCTTTTTATTTTTAAATGAGAAAAACTACTCTTATGCTACATGTGATAACTTTCTCTCCTACACATCCTTCCATAACTGTGCCACATTTTTCTTTTCTTTTCTTTTTATTTTTCAAATGGTGGAGCCCACAAATTTATCTCTATGACATGAGATAACTTATCTCCTTTAATATGAGATTAATAAAACCCTTTTTAAATAGGTGGACCCCACTCTTGTAATATCTATGACATAAGATTAGAAATTTCTTCTAATACGAGACTTCTTTTTCCCCTATAAGAATCTTCTATACAAGTTA
The DNA here is from genome assembly GCA_032173675.1 of Gastrolobium villosum. Classification (NCBI taxonomy): domain Eukaryota; kingdom Viridiplantae; phylum Streptophyta; class Magnoliopsida; order Fabales; family Fabaceae; genus Gastrolobium; species Gastrolobium villosum. Next base: position 65,439 of record JAVKPL010013485.1, on the reverse strand, counting down.
GAATATAAAAAATTGGATCCCCAACTTCTTATGTTGCACGAGAAAGACTTCTCCTTCAACGAATTAACACTATTTGTAATGTTAAAATTAGTGTTTCTATCTTTGTCACGTCAGCCGACAGCCTATGAGGAGAGAGAAGAAAATGATTTTTATAAATATCACTATGTACTACCCGTAATATATAGTGTTAATTCGTTGTAGGAGAAGAAAACTTGTCCTATCACATGAGAGCTATATTTCCCTAAAAAAAGTAATACAAATAGTTTAGGACAAGTACTATATTTGTAGGGATATATAGCTCTCATGTTGTTGGAGAAATTTTCTTCTTCTGTAACGAATTAACACTATATACTACGGATAGTACATAGTTGTAATCTTAAAACATTTTTCTCTCTCTCCTCAAAGGCTGTTGCCTGACGTGGCAGAAAGAGAATAATCAACTTTAATATTACAACCATGTACTACGTGTAATGTATAGTGTTAATTGGTTGCAGCAAAAACATATGTATATACTATATTTTGGGTTATATTATTTGAAAAATATTAGATAGAAAAAGGGAAAATTATTTCTCCAGTCACTGGAGATAAATTTATCTCTAGTGAGCTCAAAACGACGTTGTTTTGGGTTATAAGATTAAAAAATTATAATGATAAAGACTAATATAATCTATAATATATTATAATTACAAAAATATCTTAATTTCCGCTCCAAAATAACATCATTTTGCGCTCACCGAAAATAACTTATCTCCATTGATTAGAGAAATTCTTTACCCACAGAAAAAAGTAGGGTACCCAGAGTTGTTGTATAGCACATGATTTTAGCATAAAAATTGAAAACTATGAGCCTAAAGTTTATTCTATTAACATGTAAGTTTTACAAAACATTTAAAATAAAGTAGGCAAAAAAATACTTTAATTCTCTATTTTTTTAAAAATAATTATTTTGTTACTTTTTTAATTTTAAAAAAATAAATAAAAAACATATTATTTTCTTTTGAGTATGTTTCTTTTTCTCATCTGCTTTGAACACTATAGGACTTATATAAATTTCGGTTCTCCGAGAAGAGTGTGGAATAATAGTAATTGAATTTTCTGGATAATAATGAAATTAAATATTTGCCAAAGGCAACCAACCTTAAAAAACATCCTTTAATGCAACTAGTGGTAGTACATGCTCCAATCGTGCATCGACTAACTGCAAATATGTGGATACTTAGATAAGATATATGTTTTGGGGATTCATTTTTTATGTGGGTGTTGGGTATGTTTTGGGGATTCATTTTTTATGTGGGTGTTGGGGGTTTTCATTTGTTTATTAGATGTTTGTATTGTGTTCCTCCATGTGGTGGCTCTACATATTTTCTTTTTAAGGTCTTGTTTGTTTCTTTTTGCCATGTTGTGTGCAAAAAAGCTCACGTAAATTTGTTTATGACACATGAATAGATTTGTTTACTATTAAAATACATAAGGGGCTCACTTTGTTTGGTCACTTGAATTCAAGTATATTGGTAGAAAATTTTCCATTTGGAAGTCTGACGCAAAATTATCAAGGTGATCCAGGAGCACCGTTTATTCAATGAGGCAAGCCAATCAAAATCGGAGAAAGAAAATATGATATATGTATAAAGAAGAGAGAAAAAAAAATTTAAGTCATGTGTCATATTTTTAGTGGAAGGAGCATGTGCTATGAACTAGGAAGTACAGACACTTGTAAAAATAGGAAGAGTCGGGTCCGACACGCTCTGACATGGCGACACGCTCCGACACGGTGTCGGACACGCGGTTGACTTTTTCCGACACGTTGACCATTCCGACACGCGAATTTGACTGTGTCCGACATGGTCAAATGACATTTTCGTAATTTTTTTAATTTTTTTAAATTAAAATATATTAATAAAGCTTCTACCTGATCATATCAATTTTATTTTTTGTCTTTTTTCCCCTTAAGTAGATAAGAGATCATCTCAGCATCATTGTTGTCAATTCTTATTACGCTCTTGTTGTATCTCATTCTCTCTGATCTCTCTCTAATATGATTTATTTTCTCTATCTGATATTAAATGTCTCTCATCCCAGTTTTTATTTTTTTATTAAAGCTTCCACCTTTATAACGTGTTGATGAGTATTATTAATTTAGTTTCATTTTTTGTTAAATTATTAAACATTAAATGAAATATACACTATATAAATTAAAAATATTATTTAATATTAAGACGTGTCCCAACGTGTCAAAATCCGTAAATTTTTAGGATTGATGTGTCGGAGTGTCGTGTCGTGTCGTGTCACGTGTCGCGTGTCGTATCGGTGCTACATAGGCTATGGAAGACCGGAAGTTCTCTGATAAAATTATAGGAAAGAATTGGGTGTTTATCGGAAGGAATCCTCTGCTTCCATGCTTTAGCAATCTCTTACAAAATAGGTTTGAATGAAGAAGTACCTTTTAGGCTTAATCTATTATTGAGAGAACAATGTTTACCTACACATTCTTGCATTCACATGTGATAGATAAGTTTGGGATAGACAAATCTGAATATAGATGGAACAAAGAAAAACAAGAGTTGAAGGGGAAATTTTTTTAAAAATTGTAATTTAAATAAAAAAATACAAAAGTACAGTGATTGAGTACCTATCTACAAAAGTATTGCAACCAGTTGCACATCTAAATGTCTTTACATTATTGCGCCCAATCATATGTGCAACTCACACGATGATGCCACTTGGCACAATCTACGCCATCCACGTGGAAATAAAGAACAAAAGATGTATCATAAACAATAAAATTTCGGAAGAGCAAAACTTTTGACTTAATTATCCAAATTGAATAATTTTTTTATTTCATGTAAATTTTCGAGAAGGGATTTGGTAATTTTTTTTTTTTTAAAAATAATCCTACCTTGAGTCTGTTTAGCACATTTTATTTCTATAAATGATGTTATTTAATTCTTATTCCTATTTTTCACTTTCTAACAATAACAAATAATGATGACTCATTATTTCAGTAAATAAAAAATTATGTAAAACTTATTTAACTTAAAAAAAGTAGGCATGTGTATTTCAAAATAGACGAAGATACGCGTTAGAATAGGCGCCACATATACGAAAGACATGCATACCCAACTAATTGCAATACTTTCCTAGATATTTTGCAAATCGCTGTATTTTTTTAATTTAAATTACAATTTTTAATTTTTTTTCCTCCAAAAGTTGAAAGTTGCTATCAAGGCCAAAAATCCTATAATGCTTATTCCATACACTATCAAAGAAAATTAAAATATATCACAAGATTCCGATTGAAAGACTTGTATAACAATGTATTTATTTTCTACTTTCTAATATCTCTGACTTTCATTAATTTTATGTTTCCTGAAAATATATTAAGGTGTTTGCGCAATTCATGAGGTCTACATCTAGTGTATAATAAAGAGAAGTAGACTGCGCATCCACATTTCTTGGTTAAATTAAAGGTTTATCATCTATCATTTAATATGATCACAAAAAATTTCTTACACACATAATATTTTGTGGAGCCCGCAGCAAAAAGAAATAAAAATTTTGGCACGCAAAATGAATCTCTATGACATAATACAATTATTTTTCCTACAATATAACTCTTATAAAATCCTTAAATTAATCCATTTTGCTGTGAAGCTCAAGCTCTTATGCTTCAAGTTAGAATCTAAGAATGCTTTTTCCACACTGCAGCAGGCTTTGGCCTTCTCAACTTTCAATCCCAAAGAGTCTTTTTAACTTTTCTTCTTAAAGTGAAAAATATCAAATGCCATAACAAGAGTGTTATCACTTATCAGTAGCGGTCTAAATGCATCAGGACAGGACTTATGGCCTAGTCTATATTAGTCCAAACTAGTATAAATAGCAAAATAGAACAAACCTAGATTTTTGAAAAAGCCTATTTAGAAAATAATTTTTTTTGTACATGTCGGACCTATAAGCTGGTCGACGTATATCATATTATTTATTTAAAATATAATAAATAAAATTATTATTTAATAATTCTGAATAATAAAATAATATTATTTTAGTTATTCTTTTAATTGTTAAATGTTTAATAGGCTTATATAAGACCTAGGTTAAGATTTTTATTTTTTAAATATAGGTCAGATCAAATTTATAATTTGAAGTCTACACAAGTTAATAGGCCAAGTCATATCCATTATTTTTATGTAAACATCATCTATTTAAGGCAAAGCCTAATCTAACCTATTTACGTCGTTTCTTATCACTAAAAGTTACTAGGCATAACAGCGCTTTGGAAGTCTCAAACAATGTCAGACTTTGTAATCATCTTAGGTACAAGTTTAAAAATCATATTAAAAAAAGAAATAGGTCTGAAATCCTTAGTATACTTGACCTCTTATTTGGAATAAGGCAAATAAAAGTGTGGTCTCAAATTTTCTTAGTGATTATTATTATTTTATTTCTCCATGGGTTTATCAATTATTCAATTAGTCAAGTCAAGCCGGTAGGATTGTAAGTGTCCCAAGACTCTTTCTATCAAGTTTTTAATTCATCTACACACTGAAGCTCGAATTTAAGATCACTGATTAAGTTATATAATCCCTTACCAATTAATCCGCATGCTTGATGCTAGTAATTACTTATAACTGTCAACTATAAATACCCCTTATCACAAATTCAGCAGCTTCAGTTTCATTAGTGACAATAAGATATTTTGAGTTTCCTTCTTTTTTTCTCTGTGCTCCTGTTCTAAATTGAGTAATCTTCAGATTGATTTGATTGAATGAATTAGAACATGCAGCTTTGCTATTCCCACTGCATATCAGAATTAATGAAGTCAACCCTAAGCAACAATCACAATAACTTATGTTCATATCTGAATAGTTGGAAATGAAACTCCAAGTAGGCTGTTCACCCCATTCACTAATCTAGTTTAACGTGTGCCTATTCCTTTAATCATGGGAACACCGACCAAAATGTCACTCTTTATTAAGTTTTTTATCTAAACGTCATGCGAATAATGTTATTTCCTAATATGCTACGTGGGCAAGTTCGTTGGCCACTGTAGCAAACTCGGTTTGCTGACTTGTCACGTTTCTAGTGGACACCAAGTACCAAGTACACTACTTGGGATTAAGAATTTGGTTGGAATGCATAATTTTTATGTATTGCAATTATGTTTGCTATCCCAGGTAGCGAATTTGGTGTCCATTAGAAACCTGACACGTCAGCAAACCGAGTTCGTTACAGTGTCCAACGACTTGTCCAGGTGGCATATTAGGAAATAACACTGTTCGCGTGATATTTGGGTAAAAAACTTGGTGAACAAGTGACATTTTGTTCACTGTTCCTTAATCATCTGTATCTGATGGTAACAATCTTTGTAGAAAGTAAATTCTTTTTAAAAAAAAAAGGAAAACTATCAATATATATTAGTTCATATGAAATTTGAATTAGACATTTTTAGCTACATATTTAATCAGTTGGATATTGCACTGTTATCCACAATAAGAAGGAAAACAGTAATATGGGAAACAGTAATATGGGAAACAGTTTCAGTGTTGTCCATAGCTTCATTCCATAAGTTCTACGATTGGCTTTGTCCTTCTTTATCTGAATAAGAGTGTCATATAAACACCATGGGAAACTAATGAAATGATCCCTGTTAAGCCCCTCATTGTAGCATCCCCAATAACTATGATGGTATGTAACATGGTACCAAGCTGATGCTATTGCAAATGAGTTATCACCTTGAGAATTTGACTTTCTTATCATCTCATTGAACCAGTTCCTAGCTTCCTTTCTTAGTGACTTCACAGCATGATTAATTCCTTCCAAATCCTTCCTATCATTGAAGGATTTTGACATTTTCAAGATATTGCCACTCATTATTTCTGCTTCTTTCTCTATACCATAGTAATTCATTAGGCTCCCCAACTTGCAATCATACATGTTCTTGTATTCATAAGCAATAGTTGTATACTTCTCAAAACCATCAATCTCCATGTCATGGTCATATAATTGCCTTGCCACTCTTCTAGTGAAGGGCTTAATGATGCTATTTTGTTTTGCAACATTCTTCACCTCACGATATAGCTTTCCTATTATGCTATTTGATTGATAACTTGGTTTGTCTGGCTTTTCCATGAAATCTGGAAACTCTTCCACACGTAGATGTTGTGGTATCTCTGCTGGCACACCAGATTTTGCAAAATCTACAGCAACTGAGTGTAGCTTTGCAAGCTCAATACACGAAGGGCTCATTGCCTTTTCAGGATCCCTATCAGCAAAGACAGTGTGTGCAGTTGCAACAATTCCTAAGCTGTCTTTAACTATGTAGTGGGTGAAACATTCCTCAACTTCCTGTAGCCAAGTAGTGACATGTCATAACCACCAAATTGGAACATATGATAAAGCTCTCATATTGCATATAATTTCTTTTAAGTCTGTTGGAAATCGATAACACACAAATCGAAAACGAAAAAGAAAAAAAGAGAGAAAATAGACTCAGCGATTTACCCTGGTTCACTCGATTTAGGCTACGTCCAGCTTGTCTGTACTATATTCACCTCACCGCCACTCGTTACAAGTCACTCGGTTTACAAGGAAAATATAAATAGGATTAGAAAACCCTAACAGCAGCTATTCATGGGCCCAAGTTGCCTTTCTGTTGGCCCCGACAACTAGGGCCATCATCAACATTCAAAGTATGAGCCATCCCCAACAAAGTCAAGAGTCAAATATTTTACCCGGGTCTCTTGTGGAGATTTTATATGATAAACAATCTTTGTTTTTCTCCTCAAAGGAAAATTGAAAGTTTGTATACATTTTTGGATAATTATTTCATTCCTAATGTTAAGAATGGTATGGGGGAGCCCAAAATCCTTTGCAAAGGATCATTCTACCAATGGACCAAATGATAAAAATGTAGGTCTATGAATCTTTTCCACTTATATGATTCTCACTTGGTTTATGTTTAAACAGGACTTCACTACTACTCACATTTGAACATTTCCAACACCTAAAACACCAATGCTTTAATCTACATAGGCATATTAAATGAAACCCATCTAAACAACTAGAAGGTGACATAATGAAATGATCACAAAAATGTTGTTCATTTTTCATGTATTGTATGAAACATAAGGAAACATATGACATACGTTACCATTCACCGATGAGAAACTACTATTGGTTCCATTTAAATAGATATCTGTAAAGAATTGGTTCTTTACAATATCTACTGTGATGATAAGAAAGTGAAAAACACATGGGTGAGATGTCTTTTAAAATATTAATTTGCTAGGACACTTCTATTTTATAAATCAATACCTGTAATGTAACATCATGATCAACATTTCTAACTTGAGATGGTGAATGATCCATGGGATTTTCCTTACGAGGAGGAATAAGATCAGGATCCCAAGAGACAAAGTAGATATCTCCATCTAAGTCACTACCCGAACATTCATTAGGATGTGGTCTGCATATGAAAATCAATTGAAGTCATAAAACAGCATACACATAATAAATGTAATCTCATCTATCAATCTTCTATGGTGGTGGCCTATTATATAACACCGATACCGACACGGGACACGTGACAACGCAAATCAACATTTGAACCTTTTTTTGAATTTCTATAATGCGTATTGGAGTGTCGGGGAGTGTCGGAGTGTCCGAGAGTGTCGGGAAGTGTCGGACACGACACGTCAGGGTTTTTGAAGTGTCGGTGCTTCATAGGTGGTGGCTGAAAAGAATACTTGGTAGATAATGATACTCTAATAGGCCAACTATTCTAAGAATATTGTACAAATAAATAAATAATAAAAAGGGCCGACCCAGATCAATACCCACTCGTGAGTGTTTGGGGAAGGACATACGAGTCAAGCCTTACCCCCGCTTTTGCGGAGAGGCCGAGTCGAAGCCGGGACCTTGGACATCACGGTAAGTATGCTTACCACCGAAGAATGAAGAATGTTAATCAAATCCTTTCCTGTAATCACCAAAATGCATTTTAAAATCATTCCCTCACCTAAACCTATGAGAAATTGAGGTTAGGATTTATTAACTTCATCCCAAATTTTTCTGGATAAATGTGATGTTGATATTGATGCATATAATAAGTTTTATATACTAGTACTATACTAACCTTTCTTCCTAATACCTTCTAGTTTTCTCAATTGAAATTGTTGAGATATATAAAAAACGATTAATGTAGCCTCACCCAATAACTTAAGCTTTTGGGTTGAATTGGTTCTTTACATGGTATCACAGCCTCGGTGTACTGGGTTCGATCCTCACCACCCCCCACTTTTTTTTAAGTGGAATTTCTTTCTTCGCACAGGTAGGTAGACTTGTGCATCGTCCACCCTTCAAGCTCAATGGACTTTCGTGAGAGGGGGCGTGTTGCGTGTTGAGATATATGAAAAACCATTAATATAGCCTCACCCAACAGCTTAAGCTTTTGGGTTGAATTGGTTCTTTACAGAAATTTAAGTACATGAAGTTATGTTGCTATTGGAATAAATGATTGAATGGATAGGTTATATGTGGAATGTTAAAATGAGAAGTATGCACTTGAATCAATTTCTTCATGTGTGTGCTATGCTGGGAATGGGGAATTTAAAAATTGAAGTCTTACCTTCGTCCCTTCTGTGGAAAAACAACACAGTCCACCATATGATGCAGGGAAGGTACATCCACTGCTCTTAGAACCCGCACATCTCCTGGATGCAGACATGGATTTTTAGCCACAACTACCTTTCCCTTAACAATATGTTTACTTTTATGTGCTCTATTGTCATTAGAAGAAAGAGAGGACATAACATGTACTTGCTTATTTCTTTTGAGAGATATCTGCACAAAAACCTGTCCATATTTTAATGTCCTAGTTTCATCTAAGCATCCTAACATTGCTCTTCCTTTCCTAACAAATATCCTAGTTTTGAGCTGCAATTCTTGTAATTTTGATGCACATAATGTTTGCAACATCATGCAAAGAAAAGGTTCCTCAGTTGGATGAAAGCCACAAATGAGCATTTCCTTTAAAATGTTGGTAACTTCTCCTGGGGACATAAAGTCTAGTGCCTTCAATGGCTTTCTTGATATCATTTTTAGTTGATTAACAACCACCCTTTGCTTCCTTTTGAAGACTCTATCCTTGACCCCAAGTGTGGACAAGAGGGTGATTATTTGACGATTAAGGAAACAAGGTTTGTATTTGCTCCATGCCAAAACATCTAATTTTGTGTTTTCTGACTTGTACTTGCACATGCTCTTTCTTAAGGACAATTTAGTTGATGAAGTTGGATCAATAGCAACAACACCTTTGTAGCCACCATATCTGATTTGAAATGCAGATGGAACATGATCCCAACAACCACATTTCTTAGCAACATTTTGAGCCAATTCAGCTGATATCTTACCAATGCCATCAGAGAAACAGTACTTGATTTCTCCTCTTCTCAATTCTATATCAGGAATAACTTCAATTTCATTTCTTCCAACACTAAATGTTTCCCTTGAAGAGCTGAATGATTGACCAAGCCTTGCAGCATATTTGGCCACATTTCTAATTTCATAAAAATCTCCCATCCACTTTCTTATATCAGATGCAGTAAGTCCATCTCTTGATGCAAACATCCACACAGAGTTATCCCTCAATTGACTAGGTGAGAATGCAAGAAACTCAAACTTCTTATCACCAATTGTTATGCCATTTTTTAGTGAAGACAGAACTCTTTCATGAAGCTTTGTTTCTCTTTCCACATCCATAGAAGATGATGACCTTGGCATCAAATCTGCTGAATGAAGCTTATCCATGTCCTCATCAACAAAAGAAACACGAAGGAAGTTATCGGTGTCTTGAGGATAGTTGCGCAAGACACGGTTGGAGAGATTCACTTCAGGACCACAACAATATATTTTTGATGGAGTAACTTTCAATCTATGCACATAGACCAACCCATCATCTAAAGCAATGACATTAGAAAATGGAACTAGACTATGTGTTGAGTATCTTTGATATTGTTCCTCCAACCATCTTACAGGTTCATAGCAGCATTCTTTCATTTGATCTAGCTTTTGCAAGGCACTTTCTATATATTCAAGCTTTATTCTTTGAGGATCAACTAGATGAAAGAAATTGATGTCAATTGCTAGCAATGGAAGACAACCATGCTGAACTAATGAGTTGATTTTGAAAAAAATTCTGTATGGCAAGTTGAAGCCTTCTGGTGGAATCACCATGGGAACAAAGTTTAAGTTAGAATTGAATCCATGGTGTCCCTCAAGAGTGAACATGCTTCCAACTTCATTATAATTATGATAATGGTGATGGAAATTTGGAAGTTCAGTGCTTTGTGGAAGCTCAAGACATAGAGAAGAAGATTGTCCAATGCAACATGATGGGGTGAAATCTACTCCTCTTGACCAATGGTTGTCATAAGCCTCCTTAAAATATTTGCTTTTGGAAATATATTTCTCATAGATCCTTGGAGCACCGCGTAACTAACAATTAGGAGAGTAATTTGAAGAATAAGATACCTCCTTTGTTACTATCAAGCAGGCCATAATATTCAGTGTTCTTATAAACTGAGATAGTCAAGTTTCAGATACAAGCATGAGGTTCATATTAAAATAAAATAGACTAAGTGCATAGATGCAATAATAGAAACATTTTAACAAGCATATGGTCTTGGTCATGGTTTAGTGATTAATATATATATATATATATATATATATATATATATATATATATATATATTGGTTTTCTTGCAATATGAGAAACAATTAACCAATATATAAAGTACTATATAATCAAGTGGGATCCATCACCTAAAAAAGAAAGAGAAAAAAGCTGGTTCGAGTTTCTATGTGCCTGGAAGAGGGTTAATTGTTTTTCCTACAATAGGAGAAACAATTAACCAATCAATATATATATGGAAAAACATTTTCTCATGTTGCATGAGAATTGAATTCTCGTGTTTATGACCATTCGATTTGCGTGCAAAGATTTTCTTTTCTTTTTTTAATAAATGTGGGGTATATATATATATATATATATATATATATATATATATATTTCTCATGCAACATGAGAAAATCAAACCCCTATATATATATATATATTGTTAGGTGAGGATGAGTCTTGGAACAACGATAAAATTGCTCCTTGAGACCGAAAAGGTCACGGGTTCAAGTTAGTCTCTTTGCAAAAATATAAGGATAAGACTGCATACAATCAACTATCACCCCTACCCTCACAAGTCGGGAAGTCTTGTGCTCCAGAATTTGCCGTTACTGTTGGATATGGAATAGACAAAATAGAACAAATATATATATATATGTATATATATATATATATATATATATAACTATATCTCTATATTTTTCTCACAAGTGTTTCAACACTCTCCACACACTTTTTAATCTTTCTATTCACCCATTACAACCATATACCTAACATACTACATATATATAAATATACATAGAAGAATTCAATTTGAACTTGACAACCTATAATAGCCACTAGCCACCATTTTTGACCATTCTCACTAATTTCTAGTCTTCAAATTGATTTTGAAAACTAACATCAACCACACATTTAAACAACTCATGGTGATAGGATAGGATTTTCAACTCATCATGAGTTGGCAATAGATAGAATTCAAGCTTTTCAAAGTCTCCACAAGTTTCATGAATATTCTTCAAGCTTCCATAACTTTCTTCAAATTTCTATAAGTTTCTTGATAGGTGATGGAGAAGTTCAATTTGGATTTGAATTCTTTGGAGGTAGAATCAAAATTAAGTTTGAATTCTAACAGTTACATTTTGTGAGGACACATGTTCAAATCTCACATAGAATTTTCTGGTTCCCGGTCGAAGGCCAATTCAATCCGGTTTTGTAAAGAATCTTGGGATACATCACCTTAAAAACTAGCTCAAAGAGTGGGAGTGCCCAAGGTCTTATAAACTCCAGAATCTCAACAGGTTTTAATAACATAGGTGAACAAGATGTACATGAGAGAATGAAAAAGATTTGATTTTTTATTTTCTTTTTTAACTTTTTTTCCCTTGTCAATCTTTTTCTTTTATGTAAGCTAGGCTTATTGGAACATGTCAAATTTAAACTCAAGAAATGGAGGAAGGACACCAATGTTTAAACAAGTAAAATATTGATTGGTGGTCAAGCCTAATTATTTTGCCAAGATATTAATCAGGTTAAAGTTTGACATTACTCATGTGAAAAACTAACCTGAAAAACGAGATGCTTCTTGGTTAAACCATGTGAATGATGTAGCTCAATACGTGATACACTCTCAGAAGAAATCTGCAACTTATAATCCATAGACAAATAATGAAAAAACATATACATCTTTCTTAATCTGGACCCAAATTTAACAGTAACATTTGGATGTTTCCAGAATACACTAAGTTTTTCCTTGGATGTTTGACATCCAAAGTGCACTACTATATCATCCATGCTATAAGGAAAGATTCTTGGCTTTGGCAAAATGTCATGTTTTATTTCTGTAGCATTTAGAACATAGTCACTATAAGATAGGTTCTGAGTAACCAAGAGCAAGATGGTTTCAACACTTCTTTTGTCTGTGAAATGAACATTAACATGTGTCATAGGATCTCCTTCTTTATGCTGCATAACCTCTACAGCCTGAACAGTTTGGAGTCCTATATGTTGCTCCAAAAATTTCCTTACCTCTTCAGCAGAAACATTAGATGGAAATCCATGCATTTGAATTGTCTTACACATAGTGTTTGATTAGTGCACCTGAAATTTATATATAAATGACTACTAGATGCACATAAAAAAAAAAAAAAAAACACAAAAACACACCATTAAATCCCGATCAGAGAAGGCGGGGTGAGGACAATCTTTGTACATGGCCCTACCCTTACTTATTTACAAAAGGTTGTTTCTTATATTTGAATCCGTGACCTTTCAATTACAGATGCACAATTCATTAATTTTCAAGAAATTTACAATTTGATGTTCAATGTGAAGATTGCCTCATGGAATAACTTAATTTAGAGAGCTTGAACACATTTCCTTTGTGATATTTCTTAGTTATGCAAATATAGCACATTGCTTATTTCAAAGGAAATAAAATATTTTAACAAACCATTGTTAGAAATAAGTTCCATTCTTGGATCATGATTTCAATCCCTTTGTCATAATTAAATTTCAACATCATGTAATTTACCAACATATAAGGAGAAAGAAAACTCACGGAAACCTCTAGTTACACTCTAGCCAAATGCAGTTTCAGAAACCAAGGACATGCATAAAGGATCAAGAGGAAAGAGTGTCCTTCACTAAATTAGGCTTAGGACATGGAATTGGAAATGTCTGGTTATTTTTTACATGAGTGCATGAGTACGTAGTATATATAGTTTTCACAGTTCAAATTAACAAGAAATGGTGGCATCTTTTTTCCTTTTTATTTATAAGGAGAGGTTATACTTACAACCTATTTTCCTTTACAACCTCTTACAACCAATATCTTAACCGTTGATTTCCGTCAATCAACGGTTAAGATTTATTGCGAATTAATAATTAATTAATAAATTTTATTTGTGAAAATCTTAACCGTTAATTGACGGAAATCAACGGTTAAGATATTGGTTGTAAGAGGTTGTAAAGAAAAATGAGTTGTAAATATAACCTTCCACTATTTATATTAGGGAAAAACTATTCTCATGTTACATGAGATAAATTTTCCCTTCTATACATCCTTCGATAACTGTGTCACCTTTTTTCTTTTCTTTTTATTTTTTCAGGTGGTAGAGCCCACAAGTTTGTCTTTATGACATGAAATAACTTATCTCCTTTAACATGAGATTAATAAAACCCTTTATATTATCTATTTGTTCATCGATTATTTGACTAGTCGGATTCGAGCTTGTCAATTGACCCACGTGCTTGATGGTATTTTTGGTATTCTTTTCTTTTTCCTATTTTATATACAATTGATTTTTCTTTATAACTTATTTTTTCCTTTCAACTACATTTTTTTTAGTACAATGAGGTATATGTGCTTTGCTTCTTCCTCTATTCCAGGGCACGTATAATGAGGAAAGTTCATTCTTTTCTTTACACCCTCCCATACCTACGAAAAGTGGGATTCACTCCTATGTCCCTAAGTAAATATTTATCAGTTTATATATCGATTCAGCTTTGAAACATTGTTAAAAGCTAATGGAATTAGTCTTTGGTGGGAAACAATGTACTTCTCTCTTATAAATTATTTAACATAATTATGTCCCAATTTCATTAGCTGTTTTAGCCCAAAATATGGTACAAGAATAATCCTTTACGTCATAGCTCATAAACTTGTCGATAAAACTCTATAAAAATTCGCTGCATATAACATTATTTTGTCCATGTTGAACCCGCAAGTTTGAGCATTATTTTATTGTCAATTTGTTTTATTAAATGTAATGGTTACATTACATTTGTTCTATGTAATGTGAACTTCAAATCAGTTTGTAATATGCATAAAACGAACTATTATGTACCCACTTATTAAACCTCATAAATAATACTCAAACTTAAAGGTTTATACCCGTTAGTGATGTACAAATTTTTTTTTGTTAATGTATTATTTGAATAAATAGGAATTAGTTACCATATTGCTATAATGGTTTACTAACTCAATAACCAAACAATACAAGATAACAAAAAAATTGTTAACCGGATGTGCATATTATGATGTATACAAATGTACTTCTCCTAAGACGCTCACAACATGCGAAATGCGAATCATTAAATTTTCAAATAAAACCATTTGAAAATTTGTGAAGAATGCATGAAAATAAAATTTGCAGAAATATCATTACTCATCTTAAAATTCCCCCATGTTTTTTTTTTTTTCGGTTGAAAATTCTCCCATGATTATTAATCAGTGCAAAAGCTAATATTGAATTTTGTTCTGTCTTGGAGATAGAGATGTCCAGTCCAATAAACTGGTATGTTGATCTTGGATCAGGTGCCCTCTCCAAGGTATCTATGAGGGAGATACCTTGAGTCAAGCAGATCACTGTGCACAATAAACGAATAACGGCTTTGCCAATGGGAATGTGTGTGGACAATGACAACATAACAGTAAGAGAGAGAGCGTAACATTCCTTTAGGTTTTACCTCTTATTTATAGAAGTTACCTGTGGTAATATGATGTGTACTTTTAGTGCCTCGAATGAGGGCCCAGGCCTGTCCGCTATGCTGTCGCATTAGGATTAGTATCCTTAATGGATATCCATCCATAATTGTACTTGATTTAAATCTTGAATTGCCCCTAATTGGGCGTGTCTTTCAATGAGCCCCTTATACAGGTCGATAACAAATTTGAATGAAAATATTATGCACCAGAAACGTTAATTAAGCATATAAGGAATAGGGGATGTAAGCATTAATACATAACGAGATGCATTATTGTTGAGATATATTAGACTAAGGTATAGTTGCTCATACAATCAATGTGAGACTATATATCTCAACAATTATGAATTTGTTTCTTTTATAAGATTAGCTTTTATTAAACACGTATCCAGGAAGGTATGTTCTGATAGATGGCAGGGTTAGACTATAAGTATCAGATACCGTCTAAGAGCCTCCTAAGTAATCCACCTTGATCAACTTGTTGTTCCATTTACCAATGGTGTCAATTCAACATATTGCATAGCTACAAGCTTTGCTTTTCCACCATACTCTTCTGGTAGAACATCTTCACCAACCTCTCTAATAAACTCCCTTCTCTCATCCTCATTGCTTACAATTACTATCTGCATCCACCATCCAAAGTCCATGAAAATTAAACATGTTACATTACATTTAAGCCTAAAAATAGGGAATTGACAGATATTAAATCATTCATAAGTGGTCAAACAAAATTCAAGGTAACTAGCTAGAAAGTAATTCTCTTCATATGAATCAAAATGATAAGCAATCATTTCAACGCATCAGAAGTGTGGATACTGCACACACAGTCTTATTTTTATTTTTTCTATCTTGTGCTGACTTAATTCCACTAGAAAATAATGGAGGAGAGGTGAGGATTGAAGTCGTAACCCCATGGTCATAAAAGGCTTTGATACCATGATAAACAATCATTTCAATCCAACAGTTTAAGCTCGTAAGTAAAGGCCCAATCAATGGTTTTTTATATATTTGTATTAGGGAATAAAATTTCTACTGTAACTTCAGATAGATATATCTACTGTGCATCTAAACGACACCGTTTTCTTCATTTTTTAATTTAAATGAATTAAAAATCGTGCTTCCTTCTTCTCTTTTTTTCACTTTTTTTTGCAACAGAGCCACAAATTTCATCTGACACAGTGCATGAATTAAAAATTGGCCCATGCATCATAGCACGATAAGGAAGCGATTGAAAAAATAGCTATGCAATGACTGTAGTTGATGAAGGAATAAACAGAGAAGGGGAACGAAAACTGTGTAATAGCACGAAACAGAGAAGAAGGAAGCACGATTTTTAATTCATTTAAATTAAAAAATGAAGAAAACGGTGTCGTTTAGATGCACAGTAGATATATCTATCTGAAGTTACAGCAGAAATTTTATTCCCTTTGTATTATATTTCTCTAACACAAAAGCTAACTTGCATGTAGTCAATAAATTACTATTGCTCCCAAGTGTTAATTTTCAAATTAAACATAGTTAATGAGTACCTTTTCTAGTGTTGCCTTCTCTAGGAAGCGAGAAACTAGTCTCCAAACGCTCACAAAAAACCATGGCATGTGTAAAAGATAGCACTTTGCCAAACGTTCAGGGTAGTAAGCCTGCAAGTCAACCAAAAAACATTTAAAAAATAAAATAAAATATATGCTGTCTTTACCTTTCCAATAAATGTTGATACACGCCACACTAAATGCTAATTCAGACATGATCTAAACAGTGACTGTGACAAAAAATTCAAAAAACAGAAGGTGTGATTTTATATATTGGCATTTATGATATGCATGAAAATTTCAAGGAAAAAGACAAAGAAAGTCACCTGTAAAAATTGAAATCCAGTGATTAACCCACGTGCATCAACATTTTTATACGAAATATTCTGCAGATCAAGAACCCCAATCAACTTTTCATTTCCTATCTCCCTTCCTTTGAAAGCACTGAAGACAAAAAGAATTAACAATTGATTTTCAATTTTCTATGATAAAGAGAATAGAAGTCCGAGACACAGATGAAAATTACTATTTGATAATAAAACCTATATTGCTATTAGGAGTGATGAAATACAAATGAACGGTCTTGTTATCTTAGAAATGAAGGCTAAAATATTGTAACAAGAAGACAAGTACATATGTGCTTCCCAACTTGAAATCAAAATCCTACCTACTAAGAATTCTCTCCTAATGAATATTTAGATGAATCAAGAAATAGCATGGGGTAAGTGGGAAAATGAAAAAAGAAAAGAAATTTATTCCCTCTCTGACTCACACAATCTGTTTATGTGCTTCATGAGCGAAATTTCAGATCTTTTTAATGATACTTCTTTCTTACTAGATCATTTATCAGCCCCACTAAAACTTTTGCAGTTCTTGCATTACTTTAGCAGCATATTTCTAGGATCTCCTTCTGGCAGTGGTTTTTGTGATTTAGCACAAAAATGGATACAACTGTCAGTCTTCCCAAAACACAAATTGCACATATTAACCAGTATGACAAAAAGTTTATAAACAAAGATGTAGCCTCCTTAGCTATCATCAAATTAGCTTTTCACCGGCTGAAATATAAAGAACCAATTCAACCAAAAATCTTAAGCTTTTAGGTTGAAATGGTTCTTTTCATGGTATCAGAACCGACATGACTAAGTGGTCATGAGGTCGATCCTCACGGCCCCCATTCTATTAATAAAAATAATTAAATATTGTGGAGTTTCTTAGCACAGGTAGGTTTGGTCTGATCCATCACCCACTCTTCAAGCCCAAATGGGTTCTCGTATGAGGGGGTGTTAGAGAAATGTAAAACCATTAATGTGCTCACCCAACAGCTTAAGCTTTTGCATTGAATTGATTTTTTACATGTAATCGCAACAGTTCTATTGAAGGGTTAAATTCAGTTTCCTATCATGTGAATTGGCCTAATTTCAATGTGTCACTCTTTGCTTAGAACTTTGCAAATTGCACTTTGTTGTTTGTTCCATATTTACATAACCACCCTTCACTTTTCAACATCCATTTTTTAATGGACAACACATGCAATAAGCATGCACAACATAAAAAAACTAAAATATGTTAACTGTTAAGGTGTTTCAATTCGCAAAAAAAGAGAGACTTATTTCATGCATAGATGTGCCTCTCACAAGTCATTTCTGTTAAAAATGAATGTAAAAAATTGAAGAACATGCCACAGGGAGGAACTGAATTTAACTTTAGGCTACGGAAAGTAGTGATAAAGTATCAATTATCAATCACATGAAGTATAACAGTTAGAAAGCTTCTATAATGCCATGCCTTCGTCCGAGGTAATTAGTTCCTTTAGACAATAGGTATTATTAGAATTATGAAAAAATTGACCAAACTCAATCCTAAAAGCTAGCTCAAGGGGATGAGGATTGTCCAAGTCATTATAAGGGGAACTTTACCATATATCTAACCGATATAAGATCTTAACACACCCCTCACGCCTAGGACTGGGTATCTTGAGCACAATAGTTTTCAGGACAGGACATCTTCGAGTGGCCCAACATTTGGACTGGAATATGCTCTAACACCATCTTGTTGACCAGTCAAGGAAAGCCCCAAAGAAAGGACACTTCAATCAATGAGCTAAGACACAAACCATAATGTTAGGCCTAACACCACATCTTGACCCAAATCCTTAAGTCAACGAGTCTATAGGTCTTTCCACTAATATAGTCCTTACTTAACTCATTCCTAATTATCGTGCAACTTCATCTCTCACACTTGCATTTTCACCATTTCTAAGATGCCCCCTCATGAAAATCTTTATATGATCTTAAACAATTCCTTAGGGCTTGATTTGACAAATTTAGCACTATAGTTCAAAAGTTTGGTGTTAGAAATATATTGTAATTAGGGTTTCCATATTTCTTATGTAATTAGGGTTTTCTTATTTCTTTTGTATTAGGTTTGGGCTTTAGCCCATTAGAGTGTCTATATATTGTACATTCTTCAATCATATCAATTCACATACAATTTTATTTCAAATGTTCCTCTCTTCTCTCTCGTTACTTAACATGGTATCAAGAGCCTAAGGAACTTTTGAAAAAAAAATTCCGGTGAATCCACTCTTCATCGTCTTTTAAATTTTTTCCGGAACTGTCGCGCTGTCAGTTTCCGGTACATTTATCTTCCACGTTTAAGCTTCTGTCTACGTCAACCACCACCGTCCGGTGGAGTTTTCCGGCGAACCGCATACCGGCGTGCTCGTCTTGGAAGCACGAACCCAACGGCACCAACCACACCCTCATCGGACCTCTCATGCGCCCTCACGCGCGCGTGCAAGATCCGGTCTTCTCCTCCACCAAGGCGGCGCGTGGAGCCTTCTTTCCGGTCGCGGCTGGTTGCGTTCTCTTCGTCTCCCTGTGACGGTTCTGGATCTGGTCCTGTTTTTGCATTTGGACTTCATTTTGTGTTGACGCACAGATCCCTCTTCTACCGGTTAGTTGTGTAGTCTCATTAAGGCTACTCTTCATCCGTCAATTAAGAAGATTTTTTGGAAGCTTCATGGAAAGCCACCTCAACCTCCTCGGAATGCTCATGTTACTCAGGCTTTCTCTAGTACCTCTGCTCCAGAGTTACCTTCCGGTGCACAACCTCCAACTGCTCTTCTTAACGAATTTGTGACTTGGTGGTCTGAGAAGCAAACATCAGGTCCTACTACATCCATTGCTCCCACTAGTAATTCTTTTGCTGGAATCTCTCATTTGCACTCTATAGGCCCTTAGACTCTTGATTCTGGGGCTTCTGATCACTTTTCTGGTAATAAGTCCTTATTCACTTCCCTTTTTACTACTGGTTCTTTTCCCACTATTACTATGGCCAATGGGTCTTTGGTCCAATCACGGGGAATTGGCATGGTTCTTCTTTTACCTAATTTATCTCTGGATCATGTTCTCTATGTTCCCGATTCTCCTTTTAACTTACTTTCTGTCAGTCGTTTGACAAAATCCATTGACTGTGTTGTTTCTTTTACTAAAACCTCTGTCATTCTTCAGGATCGGAGTTCGGGGAAGGAGATTACCAAAGGATGTGAGTCTCAGGGACTCTATCAACTATTTCCCCCTTCTTTAGCCTGCTCCACTGTGGATTCTCCTCTTACTATACATGCTCGTCTGAGCCATCCTAGTCTTGCAAAGCTTCAAAAGATGGTTCCACATTTATCGTCTCTTTCCAATTTAAATTGTGAGTCTTGTCAGTTTGGGAAATATACTCGTAGTACGTTCCCAAGTCGTCTTAGTCGTCAAGCTGTTTCTCATTTTTCTGTGGTCCACTCTGATATTTGGGGACCAAGTCGTCATTCTTCTACTTTAGGATTTAAGTATTTTGTTACTTTTATTGATGATTATTCCCGATGTACTTGGTTATTTTTAATGAAAAATCGGTCTGAGTTGTTTTCTATTTTTCAGTTATTCTACAATGAAATAAAAACTCAATTTGATATCCTATTTGTACTTTTCGTAGTGATAATGCATGTGAATACTTATCTCATCAATTTCAACAATTCTTTTCATCTCATGGCATTCTTCATCAAACATCTTGCCCTCATACACCCCAACAAAATGGTGTAGCCGAGCGCAAGAATCGCCATCTGGTTGAAACCACTCGTGCTTTGTTAATTGATGGCAATGTTCCATACACATTCTGGGGTGATGCTATACTTACTGCATGCTATCTCATCAATCGCATGCCATCATCTGTTCTCAATCATAAGGTACCTCACTCTATTTTATTTCCCCATCATGTTTTATATCCTTTGACTCCACATGTGTTTGGTTCTACGTGTTTTGTTCATCATCTTGGTCCAGGTTTGGATAAATTAGCTCCCAAGTCTGATAAATGCGTCTTTCTGGGTTATCCTCGGTCTCAAAAGGGTTACCGTTACTACTCTCCAACTTTACGTCGATACTTTATCTCGGCGGATGTTTCCTTTTTTGGATCCTTTACTACTCCTGTGGACACTGATTCTGTACAGTCATCTTTCCCAGTCGACTGTTTTGAATACCTTTCGTCTTTACCAGTCCATGTTTCTGACTCTCCTTCTATCACCTCCTCTCCTGCTGAGATCGAACATAGTTCGTCAGATGTATCTGTGGATTCACATTCAACTGCAACTCCTCCTTCGGCTTCGGTCCCACCTTCAGATAGTGACCTCCCCATTGCTCTTCGTAAGGGTACTCGTGATACTCACCCTCCGGCCAGGTATACAGTCAATATTAGTTACCATCATCTTTCTCCATCATATTTTGCATGTCTTTCTTCTTTGTCCTCTGTATCTGTTCCTAAGACTACAGGTGATGCACTTTCACATTCGGGATGGAGACAGGCTATGCTTGATGAAATGAGTGCTCTTCATCATAATGGCACATGGGATCTGGTTCCACTTCCTTCTAGAAAATCTGTGGTTGGTTGCAAATGGATTTATGCTGTTAAGGTTGGACCTGATGGCCAAGTGGATCGTCTTAAAGCTCGCTTGGTGGCGAAGGGTTTCACTCAGGTGTTTGGACTGGATTTTGTTGATACTTTTTCCCCTGTGGCGAAAATGTCTACTGTTCGCCTCTTTATTGCCATGGCTGCTATTCGCCATTGGCCTCTCTACCAACTTGACATCAAGAATGCTTTTCTCCATAGTGATCTTGAGGAAGAAATTTATATGGAGCAACCTCCTAAATTTGTTACTCAGGGGGAGTCAGGTCTTGTTTGTCGTCTTCGTAAGTCTCTCTATGGCCTCAAACAATCTCCAAGAGCTTGGTTTGGAAAATTTAGCAGTGTTGTTCAACAATTTGGCATGACTTGGAGTGAAGCTGTTCATTATCTTTTTTATCGTCATTTCGCTTCTGGATCTATTTACCTGGTGGTATATGTTGATGTTATTGTCATCATAGGTAGTGATCAGCATGGGATCACTCAATTGAAACAACATTTATGTCATCATTTTCAGACTAAGGATCTTGGGAAACTTCAATACTTCTTGGGAATTGAGGTGGCCCAATCTAAAGCTGGCGTTGTGATATCTCATAGGAAGTATGCTCTGGATATTCTTGAATAGACTACTCTGTTAAATTCAAAGTCTGTTGATACTCCTATGGATCCAAGTATCAAGCTTCTACCAAATCAGGGGGAGCCCTTTCCAGATCCAGAGCAGTATAGAAGATTGGATGGAAAATTGAACTACCTCACAGTCACTCGGCCTGATATTTCATTTGCAGTTAGTGTTGTTAGTCGATTTCTTAATTCTCCATGTCAAGAACATTGGAATGCAGTCATTCGTATTCTTAAGTATATCAAGGCATCTCCAGGAAAAGGCCTTGAATATGAAGATAAAGGTCATGATAAAGTTGTTAGGCACTGTGATGTTGATTGGGCTGGTTGTCCAGCTGATAGGAGATCTACTTCTGGGTTTGTGTCTTTGTTAGAGGCAACTTGATTTCCTGGAAAAGTAAGAAACAAAGTGTGGTTGCTAGATCAAGTGTTGAGCAGAATACCGCTCCATGGCGACTACTACTTGCGAGCTCATCTGACTTAAACAACTTCTCAGAGAGCTTAAGTTTGGAGACACTGGACAGGCAACTCTTATTTGTGATTGTGATAATCAAGCAGCTCTGCACATTTCATCAAATCCAGTGTTTCATGAAAGAGCCAAGCATATAGAAATAGATTGTCATTTTGTTCGAGAAAAGATTCTTACTGGTGAAATTAAAACTAGTTTTGTACCCTCTATAACGAGCAATTAGCAGATGTGTTTACAAAGTCTTTGAGGGGTCCTCGAATAGGGTTTATATGTAACAAACTTGGTGCATAAGACCTATACGCTCTAGCTTGAGGGGGAGTGTTAGAAATATATTGTAATTAGGGTTTCCATATTTCTTATGTAATTAGGGTTTCTTTATTTCTTTTGTATTAGGTTTGGGCTTATAGGTTTGGGCTTAGCCCATTAGCCCATTAGAGTGTCTATATATTGTACATTCTTCAATCATATCTATTCACATACAATTTTATTTCAAATATTCCTCTCTTCCCTCTCGTTACTTAACATTTGGTATAACATGGATTTAGAGATTACCTTGCAATTGTCTTGTCCAGTAAATGTACAATGAATTCTGAAACATTAAATAAAACAGAGTAGTCATCAAGATAGTTATAATTATGAAATATGAATACACTATAAGAGAATTTCAATCTTTCTTTCAATATCATATCTTTGCTCAAGCAGTTATTCTCTCTTTCATTTGTTTGATGGAAAAAGTTGTTCTCTTCTTAAAGCATACCAAACTGACAAAATGAAAAGGAAGTAGTGATTAGTGAAATAATTTTTTTGAGCTGTGCATGCGCAATCCCAATAACCAAATCAAACATTGACAGAGAATCACTAAATTAATAATTATCAGGTACGGGGAAATAAAAAGAAAGAATTGAAAAAAAAAAATACTATCTAAAATTACATATTCAATGCAGTGACCTGATTTCCTCTTCCTTTTATTTAACTGATTTTTTGTTGTAGGTGATTTTGAAGGTTTACACCCTCTTGAAAGGGCCACCATCGTGGTTCCTTCATTAACATTTATAAAAAGGTACTAGCCAACAAATAAACTGACCTTGTCATATGTAAATTCCTAGCTACATGTCAATGCTATCCACTATTTTCAGCCCGAGAGATGTTCATTTGGCCATAACAAAATTGATTGATTCCCAGCCCATTTTATAATATATTATATATATCAGCAAGAGTTAACAATTAATTTCCATTTTATTGACTTCTCAATAGCAAAAGTAAGATATAAATTCCTTATGTAAGGCGGTCGCCGGTCGGTGATTAGTACTTACAATACCTTTCAGTTCATAGCAGTATCATGTTTATATTTAATCACTTTCCCATCTTCATAGTTGATGGTGCTACGGAATTTAAAACTGAACCTTTAAGTCATTATATTTTCACTATATCATCATATCATGTATTTGAATTCAAAACTATTAAGTTATCATGTATGCTAGTTTAGCATACATCCCCCTGAACAAGGTAACAAAATGAAAACAGCAGGTCACAAAGGCTAAAAAATACAACATGAATGATAGATTCTCTCAAGCAACAATGAACACAAGCATCAAAAGCCATAACACAACCCCGTTCAATATATCATATATATAAGTGCAAAGATACACCCTTAAAATACGTGTTGTAAAGAAACCCCAGAATTCCAGTAACTGTTAAATGTGTCGCATAGAACATCACAGTAGTAGATCACCACGTTTCCACATATATTACTGTGTATTGTCTTGAATAGCATTACGAATTTCTGACGTGTGATATGAGGATATAAATGAAAGAAAAGTGTTAGAGAATATAATATCAATCATTAAAAAGGCCGTCACATACAATTTTAAGGTTTTGGGTGAAATGGTTCTTTAACATGGTATCAGAGCTTCAGGGACCATGAGGTCACGAGTTCAAAACTCACCGCCCCCCACTTTCAGGTGGAATTAAGAAAAACACGAGGCAGACCAAAAAAATGGGCTCGTGCAGCACAAGGCAGACCAATAATGGGCTTGTGCCATATTCCACGCTTCAAGCCCAAAGGGCTCTTGCGTGAGGGGGTGTGTTAGAGAATATAATATAAATCATTAAAAAGGCCGTCACCTACTACCTTAAGATTTTGGGTGAAATGGTTCTTTAACAAAAAGTGACCATCACTTTATAATAACTCAATATGTGGTAATTCTTTAACCAGGACAAGTATGGAAATGTTTGGATAAGGTAAGCCCTTACACCAACTCTAATAATTTAATGGTGTGCCTTAGTTGAGAGCGAAAACACAAAAGAACTTGTTTCAAGGATCATAAAATTTTAAAGCAAAAGACAAATACAAGAAGACAAATGGACATGGTTCAATATTTGAAGTAGCAGAAAAACCTTCAGGTCCCACAAGGATTGACCACACGTATAAACAATTGCACAGCTTTATATTATTCTATATTTGATAAATTCATTTCCTCAACTCTTCAGATGACAACATCACAACAATTATAGCAAGAACATTGCTCTGTGAAACACATGCCTCTTGTTGCAATAACCATATAAATATATTTCTTTTGGCCTTGCATTCATAGAAGCCCATGAACACAACTAATTACCCCAAGTAAAATCATCTAATTATTTGAATTTAATAATGATTTGGTCATGTGACAAATAGATACTCCAGTATCAAAATTGGATCACATAGATGACAGCAAGATAAAAAGGACGTACCAAAGAAAAACTCAAGAGGAAATCATTAAAATAACCTTAATCTAAGTGGCCTATCTGAAAATTTGGATTTTGAGCAAACAATAATGTAGTTTAATACAAGTAAACAAAGAAAAAGCCAAAGAACGTGAACCCAAATGGTCACGTAAATTTAAGTGGGGACCTTTCTCTTGAGGAATTTTCAACTGATGGACAAAATACGCCAAAAAGGCATCTTTCAACTGATTGTACTAGAATCAAACTTTCAACCACTATGTATTATTTAACATGATCATGTCATATAAGAGGATCTTAACCATCAATGAACAAATCATACGTGATCATTTTATAACTTCTTACCACTATATTTTTTCTTTCTCATTTTTATCACGGTTGATTCACCCTTGTATGATTATGATTAGGGTCTGATATGATATGGTCATATTAAATAACAAACGAGAGATTCACTCGCAACTTTCCCAAACCAAATAACAAAAGCTATTAACTATCAAATTTTATTTTTATTAACCAAAAATAAAAATAAAAAAAGTTTTGCAATTTAATGAAGTTAAAGCAGTAAACTATTACTCTTGAATTGAATCTGATCCTTGGAAGGAAAATGTCTGCATGTTAGGACAATCAACACAGGGTATTTATTCTGAGACAAACCCTGCAAAAAGATCTTTCTAGTTTCCAATTCATCAGGAACTTCAGAATCTGAAATGAAACCATTAGGCACCATAGTAGCCCTCCACTTCTGCCATTGAACAAACATCTTTGCTGCTTTATCATGCTCCATTGATCGAGCAATCAAGAACCTCATCAGTGTATGGTCTCCATACCCCTGCAAAAGGGTAAATTAAACAACAACAACAACAATAATAATAAGGGTTTTACTAATCTACTTTCGCATAAGATAATTATCTTATGTTGTAGAGAGAAAATAAGTGGGTCCTACGATTATAAGAAAAAAGGGCGACAAGCAAGTTTACCGCTGAGCCAAGCCGGCCCTTCTGAAGGGCAGAAGGGCCGACCCAGTTCAAATACTCACTATGTGAGTGTCTATGGTGCATAAATCGAAAGTGAGTGTCTATGGTGCATAAATCGAAAGTGAGAGAAAATGAGATAAATTAACTTACGTAAAGAAGGAGAGTAATATTTCTCTAATAATAATAGTAATAATAATAATTGAACTTTGAACAAACAGCTAGTACACTAAAGAAGAAACAAAGAGATTGGTCACCTCTACAGAAGAACCAAGCTTCTCAACAGATTTCCTCATCTGGGTAAGTGCAAAGTTTCTTTCTTCATCCATTTGGGGTTGAAGCAAAGACTAACTTGGCAGACAGAAGATATTAATGATGGGGTTGGAACAAAACTAATACCAGACCCCAAGAAAACAAAAAAGGAGGGGAAGAAAGAGTGTTTTTTCAGAGTTGCATCACCATCATGTGTTGAAAGAAGAGAGTGTGTGGCTGCAAATGCTATAGATGATGAAGAAGAGAGCAAGAGCACGTGGGGGTTGGAGAAGCAAAGACTAGTAACGTTGACAAAACGGAAGAACAAGTGACAGCGACAAGGCAGAGTCTGCAATCAATAACCCCAACAAACCGTAATAATAGACTCGGTAGCGATATTGGATTAATGTGTTACTGTAAATTGTAATCACCACACCTAAAAAATCCTGAGACTCTCCCATATTCCAACATGAATTATAGATGGGTTTTATAATTCTACTTTAACATAAAAATTTAAATTTTTTTACACACTCTTTAATTTTCGTGTTAACTTATACATAATTTTTTTTAACATATGGGTCTCACATATTTTTTGTCTCTACAACATGAGAATTTAATTCTCATGTTGAATGAGAAATATAAAACTCATTATAGAAATTCAAAAAAGTTTAAAGATTATATTGCGTTGAGTTTTTAGTTACAACTATCATATTCGTTGGATTAACTTTACCATTTTATTAAGTTTAATTAAACATTTGAAATATCTTATATTTTTTTACAAAATAGATGAATATTATAGGTTTTGTTTCATTTTTTATTTTTATTAAATTATTGAATATTAAATATAATATACAGTATATAAATTAAAAATATTATTTAATATCAAAATATATTCTAACGTATCGAAATTTAATATTTTTCAGAATTAACGTGTCGGAGTGTCGTGTCATATCGTGTCCGTGTGGTCATGGGTGCTACATAGGTGTTAGTATTTCAACCGAGATAGATATTGTGTTATTATCAAGCGAAAAGTATTTTTACATTAACTGACCGAATATAATTTATCTTTATTAATTAAAGAAATTATTTACCCTATTATCAATATCATTATTATATTTTATTTATTTTATCGTTAGATCGATGATTATATCGATCTAATGATTACGGTTTAACTCTTTAATTTTTTTCTTATATTTAATATTTTATATTTATTTTTACTTTTTTATGATTATGATTATCCATATTTAATATTGGGTAAAATGTGTATCATTTTAAAGGATGTAAAGTTGTGTCATTTTAAGAGAGAGAAAGAGATAGATAAAGTAGAAGAGAGAGTTGACAAAAAAAGTAAAGACGTAGGTCCCGTCTCTTTGTGAGAGTGAAAGAATATAAATTATATCATTTAAAAGGATAAATATTTTTCCTTTAATATTTTCATATTAAATATGAAAAATCATAACCTTGTTGGATTAATATGATCGATCTAATGGTGAAATAAAATAGTAGTGATATTAATAATAATACTAATTAATAACAATAATATTCTATCTCAAATTCAAGAAGTGATTATTGATTGATCTGCTTAAATTGAGTTTATATAAAAATAGATAGTAAAAATATAAATAGAAGTAATATTAAAATAAAAATAATTTGATTTAGTAATTAGTATTTTTTTTTCTTAAATGCCAATTTTATTTTGTATATCCCGGAGGTATCCGCTGCACCACGCTGGGCATCAGGTGCGCCTCGTCAGGCACCAGGAGCGCCACGCCTGGCACCGAGTGCGCCTCGTCGGGCACCATCCGGTTCACCACGCCCGGCATCAGGTGCGACCATGTAGGCTAGCCCCTCATTAGAACAGCGGGTGTATTGAGCTTCGCTACTGAAGGAAGGATGAGACTAATCTCCCAACCAAGGAAAAGGCTCAGGCCCCCAAAGATTTTCCAAGAATTTGCTTGAGGCAGGTTTGAACACATGACTCAAGCAAACCCTTAGGAACTCAGTTGCTAACTGAGGTACCCGTAGGGTTTACGTGCCAATTTTAAATCCTAAGAGTATAATTATGATGAAATATTTTGCTAAAATAATTTTGGCTTAATAAAAATTTTTCAAAAACCGATTCAATTAGAAAATTTGTATTGGTTAACATCGATTAAACCTAATTTTTGATCGACTCCCCAATTTTTTACTGAATTACATATATGACTAATTAACAAACTCAACCAGACCTATTAATGATTCGGTTCCAGTTTCAATCATAGGTCGGATGGATTTTAATAACACTGTCACAAAGTGCTTTCGTACAAGTCTCTTTAATTGGAAGTTTGGCCACAAGAGTCAAGAGATAGAGATGCTCTTAACAAGATTTTCATATATTCTTTTTCATACATATTTTGTACTTTTGTTATTGGCTGAATTTCGAGTCTTATTGAATAATTTAGATCTATTTTTTATTCTGATTAAATGAGAACGATGTAAAATTCACTTACTAGCAAGAAAATGGGTTTATCATCTATCATTTAACATGATTACAAAAATTTTCCTACACACAACATTTTGCGGGATCCGTAGCAAAAAAAAAAAAACTCCGGCACGCAAAACAAATCTCTATAACATAACACAATAACTTTTCCTACCACATAACTTTCATAAAACCCTAAAAAAATATATTAAAAAATTATGTTGAACAATATATTACTTTTTGTACGTAAGCTTCCTAAACTGTTCCTAACTATCACTCTACCGTGATCAAATTGGCAAGCAGTTTTCATTTGTTAAGAAAAAAAAAGGAGCTGCAGCGTCCTATGTAGCATCGATACCAACACGTGACACGATATGACATGATACTCTGACACGTTAATTCTAAAAAATATTAGATTTCGACATGTTAGGACACGTTTTAATATTAAATAATATTTTTAATTTATGTAGTGTATATTATATTTAATATTCAATAATTTAACAAAAAAATGAATCTAAAGTTATAATATTCACAAATTTTGCAAAGAAACATAAGATATCCCAAATATTTATATTAAACTCAATAAAATAGTAATCGTAATCCAACGAATCTAATAATTGGAACTAAAACTCAATGCAACACTACATTTAAATCTTTTTTTAAATTTCTATAACATGTGTTGGAGTGTCGGATAGTGTCGGAGTGTCCAAGAGTGTCGGGAAGTGTCGGACACGACACGTCAGGATTTTTAAAATGTCGGTATTTCATAGGCAACGTCAACACATTTCTAATATTTTTTATTTAAGAAATTGGTTAATGACTCACAAATTTATCATTTTTTACATTTTTATTTTTCCCTCTAACTACCTAAACAGGCCAACGGTTGATTGACTAAACAATTGCATATTCCAATATGCTCATTTAAAATAATAAAATTACATGATCCACCGCAATTTTCATGTTTATGTCAACATGAACTCGGAGTTATGTTCATTAAAAAGTGATCTGAAAAAGTGTATTATGTTCATGATAGGGGTATTCATATTGCGTTCATGTCGATCTGTTTTTTTTTAAATTAAATAATTATATGTTTATATATTTATCTCCATCCTATTTTTATTTATTAATTTGAAATTATTTAGGTAATTTTTATTCGACAAGTGAAATTAATAATGCATTAGTGTCATGTAATAAATGAGTAGTGTTTGTAGAGATTTTGGCACAAACAGCTATTCGTATCGTTTTTGTATTCTATTAAATTCTTATCAACTCAAACACGACTTGCTAACTCAAATTGTCACTCAATTTATTAGAAACCTACAACTCAGCCTATGTTAAGTTAATATTGACATGTTATATTTAATAAAATAAAACATGTTCAAACTTTTAAATAAATATAATTAAAAGCAAGGTAATAGATTTTTTTATAAGGCCCTAATTGTAAACCTACAGAATGACCAGTTTTCTATTATTTATTTTAGGGAAAAAAAGTATCTAATGTTACTTTAGATAACTTTATCTAATTTTCATCAAAATGACGTCGTTTTGGGTTGAAAAATTAAAAAATTAGAATGATAAAGACTATTATAACCCTAAAATAAATTAAAATTATAAAAACACCATGATTTCCGCCCCAAAACGACGTCATTTCGATGAACATTAGATAAAGTTATCTAAAGTAACATTAGAAAAATCAAACCCTTTATTTTAAATATAATGTTCTGGATGAACATCAATATGGGTTCTTTGTAATTCTGTGTGTCCCCTTCCTACTGTATTCTCCTATATATATATATATATATATATATATATACAACTGGTTCAAGCGGTTACCTTGAATGTGGATCCTAATAAGCCTCGTCGTGCCATCATGGTAAGGCCCACCATTATAAGATAACTGGCCCGTAATCCGGGTAAAGCCCTTCCAGGTAAACCCGGTTAATTGCCCGGGTAACCATTCCCAGGTATACAAACCCGGAACATTAAGCCCCCAAGCTCGGAGTTTAATGATAATTTGACTCCGAGCTTAACTCCTAATTTATCTCTTACCATATCTCTCACTTTATCTTATATCAATGCCACATTAAATACGTCTTGTCTTTTCAGATTCTGCTTGCCACTTGTCACGCTCTGACGGCCACGACCTTTGAAACGACTTGACATCCGAAACGACTCATCCTGACACCCATGATTATTTTTCGAAATTCAAACCGTCCGTCACTTTTCCCCCCTTTTTATTACCGTTTGCCTTTTCTATTTAACCATTTCAATCTTCAGAAACACTTCTTTCGTCTTCTCCTTCCTTCTTTCCCATCTTGCCATTCTTCCTTCTGCTGCTGCTAAACTCTTCACGTGAACCTCGTTGTGATTCTCCTTCTTTTGGATTCAAGCCCCCAGTACACTATACTAGTAAGTTCTTCTGGTTTCCTGTATTATTTTTCTTGTTTCTTGCACAACTTGTAAAAACTGTTTCTTGTATTTCTATCTGTACTGTTAATGAACTTCGCATATGGCTTACCAACTTACTCTTTACCTTCTGCCTTACCCCTACTTTCTTTATCTCTGTACCTTTCTTTTCTTTAACCTTCTTTCACTGGCTTATTAGGCTCTGGAAGGATTAAGGATCTACCTGTAACCAACATATTCTGCACTAATCATTTTAACTTAATATATCTTCTAAACTAGATTTTCTTGATACCTTTTCCGTCCAGGCCATGCCGAGAAATCGTCCATACCGTTCGCTTCCCCTTTCTCCCTTCGCACTACCTTCTACTATAGAAGGTTTAGAATGGGTTGACGAAGAAGCTCTAGGGCTTCGTTCTTCTTATGAAAACCAGCCGAGTTCCCTCCACACTACCTTACAATCAGTACCGCTATTTCGTGATTCCATTATCACTTCTTTTCGAGTTTCTGTACCCGGAGAAGAAGAACGTATCTGTTTGCCTTCTGAGCAAGGTGAGAACTCTTTCTTTTTTACCTACAAATGCTTATTTTCCGAGCTCAAAATAACTTTACCATTTACCGAGTTTCAAATGGATGTCTTGAATCATCTCGAAATTGCTCCTTCACAACTACACCCTAATAGTTGGTGCTTTTTACATACCTTCGAGATAATCTATCTGTCTTTTGGATTTACTTACTCTTTTCGAGTCTTCTTCTGTCTATTTGCCGTGTTCCGCAACGCTGTTGATAAAGGATGTACTCGGCATAGTTGGGTTTCTTTAAAAGCTCGCCCTGGGCTGCGTTGGTGTACGATATACGAAGATAACTGGAAAAACTTCAAGGAAGAATACTTCAAAATTTGTATACCTGAGGCTCTTCCGACTACACCTTCTGCCTCCTCTTCTTCTTCACAATCTGCTCCCCTTTCTGCTTTCTTTCTGAATCAAGACGGAACTCCTCGATTTCCTCTCAATTGGAACCGTCATCATTATACAACTTCTGCTAAAGCATTTTTAACTAACTCCAAGAATTTGAGTACTGAGGAATGAGAAACTTATACTTGGTTCAAACAGCTAGCTTCCGAGTTATGTAAAGAAAATATTTCTATCATTCCTCGGTCTATTCTAACTAATAAAGACTCCGGTGAATGGGTTTGCCGGAAACTAAGTAAGTACTTAGCTAATTTTCTTATGTTCTTCTGAATATTATATATTTAACCTTATACTTGATTTCTGTTGTATTAATGTTTCTCAGATAAGTGCATGGATCCTACCTTTTTTGCTCGCTAGAAACAAAAAGCTTATCGGAAAGATGATTCCACTGTCTCTGGCGGCAAGGTTGTGCGTCATGATCATTCTTCGGCCTCTGGCGAGAAGGCCCTCTGATACGGCCCAACCCAAAACCAACCAGGTTTATAAGAGGGACAAACAAAGGAAGATTTGGGCTCCTAATGACAGTGTTCAAGGCCCAAACAAAGCTGATGATTCACCAAATAAAGGTGATGACTCAGCAAAGTCTGTTGCAACAAACTTAGAGTGGGAGACACCACGTGAGAAGGGGGAATAAAAGGAATGCTGTGGGGAGTGGGATGGGTATCAAGAATCAAGAGGAAGGTTGTGACCTTGGGAGAGAGTGGAGCCTCTCCAACCGCTTCACATTTATCTTTCTTTTCTTAGTGTTTTGTTATCCTTTGCTGTGTCATTGGTAGAGGGTTTTTCTGTTGAAAGAGATGAATTGTTGACAGATGTTAGTCACCAACTCTCTATTACTGTTAGGAAGTTGATTTTGCTGTAGTTACATATCATACTTGAACACTCAATATTGAGTACACTAAATACAAACAAGTCAGTTTTCGTTTATTATTGTGTTCCCCTGTGTTTTCTGTGGTTGGACTTCATCAATTGGTATCAGAGCTCCGATCTGGGAGCTCTGTGGAATGGTTGTTACGCGACAGATGGAGAACCGTATTGAAGCGATGGAAGAGAGGCTGCGCAGGAACGAGGCCCAAAACAATGAAATACTTAGGAGGATGGAGGCAGGAGAAGGGGGAGTGGCGGAGATTATTCGGAGGTTGGATGACTTAGGCCGACGAGGAAGAGGAGGCTCTCATGAGGAGCACGAGGGGACGAACGGAGAAAACTCAGGAGCTCAGGGTAGACGGTTCAATCCTATCACACAGGTCATCCGGAGGCTGGAAATTCCCTTATTCAACGGAGAGGATGCGTATGGTTGGATAAATAAGGTGGAGAGGTATTTTCATGTCAACGGAATAGTCGAAGAAGATAAGTTGACGGCGGTGATGGTAACGTTGGAGGGAGAAGCTTTGCAGTGGTACCTGTGGTGGGAGGTAAACAACCCCGCTGCCGGTTGGGAGTTCTTCAGGAGGGAGCTGTTGAGCCGCTTCCAGCCAGAAGCCTTGGACAACCCATACAGGGCTCTTTACTCGCTCAAACAACACGGTACGGTGGCGGAGTTTAGGCGAGATTTCGAAAAGGTGATCGGAGCTTTGCGTTTTGAGGATGAGGAATTGTTGAAAGGGGCTTGGTTAAACGGAGTCCGCTGCAGCATCAGAGAAGAGCTTCTGATGAGCCCTACCGTCAACCTGTCCGAAATGATGAAATTTTCTCTGAAGATCGAGAAGAGGAACGAAGCTTGGCGAGACGAGGGAGTGGGTGTGGGAGGTAGATTTGGGCTGAATAAGGGAGGCCCAACCCAACGTGTTTGGGTCAATCAGAGTGGAACTAAAGGGGGTAGCTGGAGCGGGTCAGGCCCGTTTAATAACCCGGGTCGATCAACGGGTCAGCCCAACTTAAATAACCCAAACTCTTCAGTTTCATCATTCGCTAGGGCTACGAGTGACGAACAGCAAAGGGTGGCGACGACGAAGGGAGTTCCCCAAGGAGCGAGTCAGCACGGCAGCGGTGGTGGCCAAGCGGAGAGTCAAGCCAGTAACAGTCGCCGTCTTTCCCAGGCAGAGATAGGCGAGCGAAGGGCGAAGGGTCTGTGTTTCACTTGCAACGAAAGGTGGAACCCAAACCATAAATGCCCGTTCAAGCATCTCCAGTTGATGATAGTCGAGGATGACGTTGGTGAGGAAGGAGAAACACCTGTCGAGGAGGAGACGGACTACATCGAAGCAGATCCGCGGAGGAAGGACGAAGACACCGTCCCTCAGCTCTCGATGCAGAGTTTATTAGGGCTCTCCTCAGACCGAACTCTCAAAGCATGGGGAGAAATTTTGGGAACGGGAGTCATTGTGATGATCGATTGCGGAGCATCGAGCAATTTCATTGGAAGGGGAGTGGCTGAGAGACTGAAACTTCAGGTTACTGCGACTCCAACGTATAACGTCGAAGTAGGTGATGGCCATAAGATTTGTTGCCAAGGGGTGTGCAAGGAGGTGGGTATTTCGCTTCAAGGAGCAAAAGTCACCCAGGATCTGTATATTTTTGATCTTGGAAGTGCGGACGTGGTGCTGGGGCTGGAGTGGCTGACCCAGCTCGGAGATATTAAAGCTAATTTCAAAGACTTGGTCTTGAAATTCATGCAAGAGGGTCAGGAAGTTACCATCAGAGGAGATCCTTCCTTGTTTCGTTCGGTTGCTTCGCTGAAATCTGTGGTGAAGGCGTTACAAAACCAGGGTCAAGGTTTTTTCTTGTCTGAAGAAGAAGAGCATACACAAGGCGAAGAACCGTGGGAGGAGCTGGAAAGATTGCTGGTCTGGTTCGAAGATATCTTCCAGAAGCTCCAGGGTCTGCCACCAAAGCGGGAACATGATCATGCGATCAATCTGAAACCAGGAAGCACAGCACCAAATATACGGCCATACAGGTACCCCCACTATCAAAAAACTGAGATAGAAAATTTAGTGGCTGAACTGTTGGGGGATGGGTTAATTAGGAACAGTACCAGCCCCTATTCCAGCCCCATGATCCTTGTAAAGAAAAAGGATGGAAGCTGGAGGGTCTGTGTGGACTATAGGGCCTTGAACAAGATGATTGTGCCCGACAAATTCCCTATTCCAGTGGTGGATGAGTTGCTAGATGAACTGGGGGGTTCAACAATTTTTTCCAAGCTGGATCTTAAGTCTGGGTTTCACCAGATTCGGATGCGTGAAGAGGACATTCATAAAACGGCGTTTAGGACACACCAAGGGCATTACGAATACCTAGTGATGCCTTTTGGGTTAACTAACGCACCCTCTTCTTTCCAAGCCCTTATGAACGACGTGCTGCGTCCCTTCCTGAGGAAGTTTGCGTTGGTGTTCTTTGATGACATCATGATATATAGTAAGAATAAGGAGGAACACCTAGAACATCTACAACGGGTGTTTGAGGTTTTGAGGTCTAACTCCCTGGTTTGTAACAGAAAGAAGTGTAGCTTTGGTAAAGGCCAAATGGAATACTTGGGGCACATAATAACAGCTCATGGAGTCAATGCTGATCCTGCAAAGGTCAAGGCAATGCAGTACTGGCCAACGCCCAAAAATATAAAGGGGTTGAGGGGATTCCTGGGACTGACAGGATACTATAGGAGATTTGTAAAAGACTACGGGAAAATTGCAAAACCTTTAACGGAGTTGTTAAAAAAAGACGCGTTTAAATGGACAGAGGAGGCAGAAAAGACATTTGAGCTTCTTAAGGAAAAGATGAGTACAGTTCCTGTACTAGCTTTGCCTAATTTTTCCAAGCTATTTACAGTGGTGACGGATGCCTCGGGTAAAGGAGTGGGAGCTGTCCTGATGCAAGACAATAGACCAATTGCTTTTTTAAGTCAAGGTTTCTCTCCAAAGGCACAAGGGAAGTCAGTTTATGAGAAAGAACTCATGGCCATAGTCTTTGCGGTGCAAAAATGGAAGCACTACTTGATGGGGCGACACTTTGTCATTAAATCCGACCAGAAAAGCTTGAAATTTCTGACGGACCAGAAAGTGTTGAATGAAGAACAACAAAAATGGGCGGTTAAACTACTTGGTTATGATTTTGAGATTCAGTACCATCCGGGCAAAGAAAATCAAGTTGCCGACGCACTCTCTAGACAGATGCAGCTGTCTAGTATCACCAAATTGCAATTGCCATTATTGGAAGACTTGGAAATGGAGCTACACCAGGATAAGAAAATGAGGGCCATAATTCAGGACCTGCTGATTGGTAAGGCTGTCCACAAGGGATTTACATTGCGTGAGGGCAAATTGTACTACAATGAGAGGTTAGTTTTGTCCAAAAACTCTAAATTTCTATCGGAGCTGCTGCATGAATTCCATGACTCCAGCCT
Source organism: Gastrolobium villosum (assembly GCA_032173675.1). Lineage (NCBI taxonomy): Eukaryota > Viridiplantae > Streptophyta > Magnoliopsida > Fabales > Fabaceae > Gastrolobium > Gastrolobium villosum. The sequence goes on along the minus strand of JAVKPL010013485.1, from coordinate 28,598 downwards.
TGGGGGACATTCAGGATTTTTTAGAACTTATAAAAGGTTGGCGGGTTTGGTTTATTGGGAGGGAATGAAGAGAAGCATCAAGGAGTATGTGGCTGGCTGCACGGTTTGCCAACAAAATAAAGCTCAAAATCTGTCCCCTGCAGGGTTGTTGCAACCGCTACCCATTCCTAAGGAGGTGTGGGCCGATATTTCCATGGATTTTGTGGGAGGGCTCCCTAAAGCTTTGGGATTTGATACGATTCTGGTGATTGTTGATCGCCTCACAAAATATGCACATTTTTTGGCCCTTAAACACCCCTACACAGCCAAAGACGTGGCAGAGTTATTCATCAAGGAAGTGGTACGGCTCCACGGGTTCCCTGCCACCATTGTGTCCGATAGAGACAGAATTTTTATGAGTTTTTTTTGGACTGAGCTTTTTAAAAGTGCAGGAACAAAGTTGCATTATAGTACAGCTTACCACCCACAAACCAACGGTCAAACGGAAGTAGTCAACCGGTGTTTGGAGGTATATTTACGCTGTTTTTGTGGACCCAGGCCTAACCAGTGGCATAAGTGGCTTCATTGGGCTGAGTTTTGGTACAATTCCACCTACAAGGAAGCCACCGGGATGACACCATTCAAGGCCCTCTACGGCCGGGATCCTCCCCATTTGCTCAAAGGGAATATGTTTGATTCGGCAGTAGATGCTTTGTCCAATTCTTTACTTATTAGGGACAACATTCTGCTAGAGTTAAAGCACAACTTGATCCTGGCCCAAAACCGCATGACCAACCATGCCAATCAGCATCGGAGAGATGTCCAGTTTGCTCCGGGAGATCTTGTTTACTTACGGCTCCAACCTTACAGGCTTAAGACAATTGCTAGGAGGGTTAATGAGAAATTAAGTCCCCGTTATTATGGCCCCTATGCTGTCTTGGAGAGAATTGGAGAAACCGCCTATAAGCTCCAATTACCTCATGATTGTCAAGTCCATCCAGTTTTTCACGTGTCCTTGCTAAAGAAAGCTGTTGCTCCGGTTCCTAATGCACAGCCACTGCCGGCTGTGCTATCTGAAAACTGGGAGCTAATTGTGGCACCGGAACAGTTGGTGCAATGGAGGATCTCCAATGCTGGGGAGTTACAAGTGCTTATCAAGTGGGCCCAATTACCAGACTTTGAAAACACGTGGGAATCGTATGATGTTATCAACAGACAGTTCCCTCTTTTCCACCTTGAGGACAAGGTGCTTGCGTTGGGGGGAAGTATTGATACAGCCCAACCCAAAACCAACCGGGTTTATAAGAGGGACAAACAAAGGAAGATTTGGGCTCCTAATGACAATGCTCAAGGCCCAAACAAAGCTGAAGATTCACCAAATAAAAGTGATGACTCAGCAAAGTCTGTTGCAACAAACTTTGAGTGGGAAACACAACGTGAGAAGGGGGAATAAAAGGAATGCTGTGGGGAGTGGGATGGGTATCAAGAATCAAGAAGGAAGGTTGTGACCTTGGGAGAGAGTGGAGCCTCTCCAACCGCTTCACATTTATCTTTCTTTTCTTAGTGTTTTGTTATCCTTTGCTGTGTCATTGGTAGAGGGTTTTTCTTGTTGAAAGAGATGAATTGTTGACAGATGTTAGTCACCATCTCTGTTACTGTTAGGAAGATGATTTTGCTGTAGTTACACAACATACTTGAACACTCAATTTTGAGTATACTAAATACAAACAAGTCAGTTTTCGTTCATTATTGTGTTTCCCTGTGTTTTCTGTGGTTGAATCTCATCAGACACCTTTCCAGGCTGTTTATGGCTGAGACCCATCCACACTTCTGTATTTTAATAATGGCAGTTCAAGTAGTAGTTCTCCTGTGGCTGCAGTTGATCAATGGTTGGCTGCCCGCGATGTTATTTTTGCTGACCTCAAACAGCATTTATGCCGGGCGCAAAAGATGATGAAGGCACAAGCTGATAAAGGACGAAGGGAAATAGAATATAAAGTGGGACAGCTGGTTTTTCTAAAGATACAGCCTTACAAGTTGCTTTCTTTGGCGAGGAGGTTGAATCAAAATTTGAGTCCGAGATTTTATGGTCCCTTTCCTATTATTGAGCGAATATGACCCGTGACATCGTTTAGAACTCCCTTCATATTCAAAAATCCACCCCATCTTCCATGTTTCGCAATTAAAACCAGCAGTTTCTAATTCGACCCAAGTGTTGAATCTGCCTCGTGGTTTGGCTGATACGTTGGAGGAAGATGCTTAACAGAAGAATTGAGTTGCTAGTCCAATGGGAGGAGCTTGCTGAATGTGACTGCACATGGGAGGATTTAGTTGATTTCCAAGACCAATTCCCCAATTTTCCCCTTGAGGACAAGGTGGTTCTTGATGGAGGGGGTATTGATGGCCCTTTACAACCATTTGAAAGATCTTATGTGAGGAAAAGGAAGGCCCAAAAGATGGAGAATAACCAACTGTTAGTAAAGGCGAATGAGGAAGGGCAGTTTGTTATGAGTGAGGCCACATGGCAACCAATAAATGTTGAAGGGGAAATGGGGAGTGTGTGTGAAGGGAATTCAGATGGGGCCAAGGTGATATAAAGGGAGGGAAAGAGAGCGTGTGGAGGGGGAGAATATTCACATTGTTGGTGGCAGTGGCGGAGCCAAGATTTTGTTTTAGCCGGGGCCAAAAAAATTGACACATTAAATTATCAAAACATTTATTGTAATTACACAAATTTATTAGGAAATTTTTTTATCATGAATTCTAGTATACTTATCCAAAAAGCCATCGAGATGCTACATAATTTCATAATTTATCAAGAGAGTGTATAAAGTCATTAAGGAAACATGAAAGACCAAAACACTCAAAGGCACTCCACTCTAATAAGCATATCTTCACAAAATAAAATCAATCACAGGGAAAACTAGAAAAATTTCAGAATAAAAAAGCACCAATTTAAGAGCAAATACCATTAGGGTTTCTAACTTTGAGAGAACAGAAAGCAAATACGAAGACACTGATGGAGTTTCCAACTCCACTCAGAATGTATTAGGCTATTAGCTGAGAGAGATCTAGAGCATAGATGGGGCCAAATCTTAACTTTAGAATGGGCCAAATAATAATTACTTATAAAATTATATATAATAATAATTTTTTTTTAAAAATCAGCAGGGGCCCAGGCCCCATCTAACCACAACGTGGCTACGCCACTGGTTGGTGGGAGGGTAGCGGCTGGATGTGGTGTTCAGTGACTGGTAATTGGTGTCTTTTCCAATTGAAGGTGGATAATCAGTAGTGTAGGGTCATGGAGTCTGTCATTAGCTATTAAGAGTCTTGTAATTTTCTGCATTGTCATTGAAATTGCAGTCATCATTTACTGTTGGGTTTGTATTCAAGTTGTTGAGTCTGTAGTTGGTTTGTTCTTGTTGATGTCATTACTGTAAGGGAATTTAACTCCCAAACATATTTGACTTAATAGCAGTATTTTGGTGTTAATTGAGATTAATTTACTGGGTACCAACAAAATCGCCCATGGACAAATAGCAGCGCATGCAAATTCCACGATAAAGAAAACTCAATGTATTCAAATCCTGATGTTGCACTAAATATGAAATCTTATATTCCTATAAAACATGAAACCATCCGATTTTTCACCTTTCCCATCTTTATGAGTTGTTCAACTCTATTTAGATTCAATTCAATGACAACACTTCATCTTAAATTAATTGGTCCTCACCTCACTTTGAGTGACCAAAACTAATAACACAAAGTCAAATTCCATCAAAAAGCAGCATTTCTAAAGATGCAGATTGGTTTTCGCCTTTTCAGAGCCTTCTAATCATTCAAATGCACTGAACATTTATTCCTATTAGTTATTATCAATTACCAACCCTCTCAAGATGTAAAATAGTCACGATAAGGTATAGATAAATCTTGCTTGATGTATGCCACTTATGAATATTGTAGGAAGAAAAGACAAACTTCATATGTTCCACATAAAAACAATATAGAAACCATAGCATGACAGATATACTGTTAGTACAGTAACAATTTTTGAATTAAAAAAAGTCATATTAAATCCCCCTATTAGATTGCTAGTTTGTTATTTATATCAAGACCACAGATGGTCGATTTAGAAAATGCCAAACCTGTTTTGACACCAAGATCTGCAGAGGTGACCGATGGTGCATGACCAGCAAGCTTGAAGTCATGGAGTTCTTTGAAGTTCATCCAGGGTTTCACCCAAATCTTGGCTTCGTAGATCTTCTTCTCACCCGCATCAATAGCCTCAAGAGTAAGATGATACATCGTACCAGCAACTACCTGTTCCTGTGCCTTCACCACCCTTGCGAACTCCAGAAGGGCATTCTTAAAATACAATTCATTTCAACTTGAACCAACACTTTTCGTTCACATAAAATATCATTCAAAACCGTATTGAACAAAAGACAGGACAGGGGAGAGAAGAAGAAAACACTAATGCAGTCACATTGAAAAAAATGTAAAACACTAACAAGAAAGCTCAGCAATCCAATTAACAGGTAAGCACATTAGAGCAAGCATTAGGGGTTTGCAAAAGAACAAAATAAATTGAGCTGAACTGTGAACTAATCCAAACCACACCAAAAGAACTATATTTTTTTGAAACTGAACCATTTTATTCCAACCATTACAAGTATCAAATTCTTTTTTCAAAATTAGTTTAGTTCATCAACCAAATCATTTTACCAATTCGGTTTGATTCTGACTAAAACCCGAAACATACCCATTTGTAAAAGTGTAAAAAATAAAATGAACCGAACTGCACCACATTTCTCCAAACCGGTTCAAGAATGAAACCGCTTTTCAAAACCGGTTTGGTTCGCCCAAACTGAACCACTTTTCTAGTTCAGTTCGTCCGAACAGAACCAAATAGTGCACACCCCTAGCAACATAGGACCACTTATTTTGAATCAAACATATGTTCTCAGATTTAGCATATTCATTTGTCATAAATTATCAATAAATTGTAATAGTAAAATATTTTTAACTACTAAGGGCATACCCTAACACGGAGTGACCAATTCCAATAGAAACAAGGATTTGGAATTTAAAACCAACTTCAGCTTCACTAACACATACTATAACAGAAGCATGAAGATTCCTAGTTACTTCTTCATTTCTACCCTTCATTCATAGCTAGTTACACAGAAAAGCCAAGTCTTATAGTATATTATAAACACATAATTATGGAATCAAGTAAGTAAACCGTCATTAATTAAATAAACCCCTACCAAAAGGGCACAAAATAAATAATTAAAAATTATTTTTTCTTTTTCTTTCTTTTAAATGAAAAAAGAAACACAAGAAATGAAAAGAAAAGAAAGAAGAAGGATTAAGGAACCTGTTTCTTGTTGTGCTCGTCGACAGCGAATCGAGCAAGAGCTTCTGTTTCGGCGCTGTTCTGAGATGCTTGGGAATCGTGCAGACCTCCGACCATGGCCATTGACGCGTGTTGGTATTCAGAACAGTCTCCCAACGATCCTTGAACAGAGAAGAGGGCGAAGAGAAAGAAGAACAAGAATAGGGAAAACGATGCAATCGGTATCGAAGAAGAAATTCCTCTCATTCGTTTTCTTACTTTGCAACGAAGGCAATCTTTGTTTTGTAGCGTGTGTTTTAGAGGTGATGTATATACACACGCTGTGATATATTCGTTTATACGTGTCACGACACGGCTGCTTTAAATTTGACACGCGTCCACCGCTTGTTTAAATCAGCTCAAAGTAATATCTAATCTTCTAATCTAATATTCTAAAGGAAATACAAGTTTAATCACGTTTTAGTTTTCCGTTCACACTACAAAAGATTTAAAACCTTTCATCCTTAGTAAAAAAAATAAAAAAATTAAATAAAATCAAATTTGGAATTAAGTTCAATTAAAAAAATATGCTATCAATTGCTGGTGGCACACAACTCAAATAATGTCCCACTACTTTATGAAATCTTGATTTTCAATTTTGAATTTGATTTTTTAATTTTAAATTTGAATTTTAAATTTTGAATTTGAATTTGAATTATAAATGTGGAAAACATTTGAATAATTGTTGGTGGCACATAGTCCATTTATTATCTTATTACTTTTTTGTTAAAAAATAATCAATAAAAAAACGAAAATATTTTGTAAAAAATGCAAATATTTTGACTCAACTAAAACATTTCATATAAATTTGACTCAAACCATTCCAAATTTAAACTTTAAATTTTAATATCTATTTAAAAAGGATAGAAAGAATTTCGAGCGTCTAACTTAAGAATAAAAAACTAACTATTTCTGTACCAAAAAAAAAAAAAAAAAACTAACTATTTTTTGAACACTTGGTTTGTATTTTAAAATTTAAATTCTAAATTTGACTCAAACAAAAACTAACTAATTTAAACTTTAAATTTTAATATCTGTACAAAAAGGATTTCGAGCGTGTAATTTAAAAACAAAATATTTACTATTTCTTGAACGCTTTGTTTGTATTTTTAAAATTTAAATTCTAAATTTGACTCAAACAAAAATTAACTAATTTAAACTTTAAATTTGACTCACTATAGGTTATTTTCCTCATTGTGGCAAGGAAAAAACACAAATCATTGTCAGAAAAAATAAAAATATAATTCTTAATAACTTATACCACATTGTTTTGGAAAGACCTAATGATGTTACTTGGTTGGTTCTTTAAACAATGGTGTATTTTATAATGCATTGAAAAAGTTAAGTGCTAACGACACAAATCGTTGCAAGAAATAATTTTTTATTAATATGTTAATTCTGTTATAATAAATGAAAGTTCATCTCTGAGATAAAATATAAAAACTTAAACGCAACTATAAGAATATTTTTCTGTGGATAAATTTAAAAACCTATTACATGTTGATAGTTAGCGATGGCAATCTGGGTTCGGCCCGAAGGATCGTATAACACCTCACAATTCTAAATTAAATGATTAAAGTGTTAAGCGAGAAATTAAGTGGAGGATTAGTGAAAATCCCAAAGATTAGGCCAAAATACAAAGAAATGGCAAAACGGTAATTAGCCAACACGCAACCCTAGGAAGATAAAATTGAGCAGGAGGTCTCAGATGATAAAAATAAGCCTGGAAATGGATTCAGAACGAAAAATTGAGTGGATAGAAAAGTTTTAGAAAACTAGTGAATAGTGTTTTTCGCGGGTAAAAATACCGCAGTCAGGTTGCACCGTAAAATGTGCTAGTGGAATTTTGAGCTCTAGGTTTAAAATATTGATTTTAAATGGTCCATAGAAATAGGAAATATGATTTCTGATAATATTTGAGGGATTTAAGTCAATTTGTGGAAGTTTGTCAACGGAGCGCGCTGTAGCTTAAAGCAGTGTTTTTCCGAACAACCGGAAAGCTCCAAATTTATCTGAGGGAGTAAAATTAAATGATTTTGTTAAGATGAAAAATTATAATTTCTCATTAGGTTTTTAAATTGTGAATTTTAGTGATGATCGGAGGGAAATTCGGGTGAGTTTTAAATCGCGTGGGACCCGTTCCCACTTAAAAATCACTTAAGTCACTATTCATCACCCTCATACTCACCATTTCTCTCTCTTCCCTTGCGCACAGAGCCCCTCTTTCTCCTATTTTTGCGCAGATTTTTCCCCCTCCCCTAAACCAAGCAATAATCCACCAAATTCAACAAAGTTTGTGTTGAATCTTGATGGAAAACACCTCCTAAACCCATTGGTAGCCTTGGTTAGCCTTGAAATTGAGTGTGTGAGGAGATCCATGCCCATTTAGGCCGCGGTTTGCAAGAAGAAAAGGGTGATCTTGATGTTTTCAAATGCTCCAATTCAGGTTGAGCCTTATACCGTTCAATTGGGTGAGTTATTTCAACATTTCATTGGTTAAATTTTGAGTTGTGATAATTGACCCTAAAGAGGGATTTTGTGATATGTGGTGTTAGAGAGCTCAAATGGAAAATGTCTATTAGATGATAATGTCTTAGAATGATGTATTAATGCTAGAAATGCAATGAAAATTTTAAGCGAAAAAAATAAATTTTAACTTAGAAAAAAATTGGTGCATGAAGTGGATTTTTGAGTTTTGGTGTTAATGTGTGGTATAGTGAATTGTAGTTTGATTATATGATGATATGAAGTGATTATGTGAGTTGTGGACCATAGGAATTGAGTGAAAATCCTTGGTTTGGCTAACCAAGATTCGGCCATTGATGTATAATTGAGCAAATTGATGTTTTAGAACACTTTGGTGTTGGGTTGTGTGGTGATTGGCATGTGGAAGGATCATTGCAAAAATAATAAGTGTTGAAATTGGCAAAATGTGCCTAAAGTGTAATATTTCGCAAAATGTTGCGTAAAAGTCGTAAAACAGAAAAATGGCGATTGAGCTAGCCTTTGGGTAACCTAAGTGAGTGTAATAAAATGAGAAAGAAAATTTAGAAAAATAAATCCTAAAAATACACTGTTATGGCCGAACCCTCCTAGTGGTGAGGTGAGAATTTGATGTTTTCGCGTTTTGACGTATTTTGACTGAAACTGACGGCTATACATGGTTGTATAGGTTGCCGTACGTGGATATAAACTCAGAACAGTGAAACAGTGGATTGCCCTTGGTCCTGGACCAAGTGGATGAGGTAAGTGATGTGATTTACACATGTTATTTTGAAATTCATGTGTGGTTTAAAGTTCTAAGTGTGTGGAATTGTCCTCTGTGTAGGCATTCCCTCTGTATCAAGCTATAAGTGGAGTTTCTGCGGAGCTCAGTGGACGGATAAAAAGAAAGGTAACCTCTTGGTACTGGGGCTTGTTCCCCTTTTGTGTTCCACCTTGCTAGTTGATGGCAACGGTAGGAAGTGTGTATGAGTAGTGTAGAACAACATGAGCATGCATATGCATTATCACAGTGGGTACTTATGTACCATATCTCTGGCCAGTAGATATTTTTAGCCTTCGGGCAAGTTTTCCGGACTGCCACTGGATAGGTCTCCGAGAGGGAGTTCCAGTTGACCCAGGGTCGTGGTGTGTTATCCGGATATGAGCACACTAGGTTGTCTCGGGTGTATATGGTTGGAAGGGGTACCTTGGTGGGTTGTTCTCTGAACACGCCAGGGGTAGTACCCATAGGCGTATAGCCGAGGACATGGCGTGGTATTGGTAGCTACCATCCCGCATGTCGTAGTTGTTTCTGATATTTCCCCTTTCTCTAAATCCCTTGCTTTATCCCGTTTTATAACAGTGATAATGTTTTATATTATTGATATACATCGAAGTGAACCATTGGGCGGAGTTTTCTCCAGAACCTCTTGGTTACTAGATATATCCGTATATCTCACCCCGTCTCGGGGCATTTATTTCAGGATGTACCAGTGGATATGGAGCAGCGGGCAAGAAGCCCGCATGATGATGAGTGGAGCAGTGATGCATAGTTTTTTTTGGTGGCCACTTGGCCTAGTGTACCATTAGCATTATGTCATGTTTTTTGGCTAAGTTATGGTTTATTTTATTTGGCAAGTGAAGTTGTAATATGTAAATATTTGTAGTTTAAAGTTAAAGTTGTAAATATAATTGTAATCCAGTATTGTAAATGTACCATGGATGTATGTATTATGATGGAAGGGCTTTAGGCCTATTTTAGGTTTATGATTATCCGTATGATGATTTATGCATGAAATTGAAAGTTAGTGATTGAAACTATAAAGGATTTGAAAGTAAACTGCTTATGTTTTAAGTGTATATTGGATTGGGTTGTAAGTGCCCCAAGGCGTTGTTGGTCCTTGTGTGTGCCACCCATTGGATTTTACTGGATTTCAGGTGTATTAGTGGTGTTAAACAGCTTATGCAAATTTGGGGATTTTAGGAAATACAAAGGAAACTCTGGCGAATTTTCTGTAGAATTGGCAGTTTTGGGTGAACTTTGGGAGAGCGTATCTCTCTCCATAGTGGTCCGATTGGGACGTGCCATATGCCATTTTGAAGCTTAAGATGTCCCCTACGTTGTGTCAAAATCCTAGAATCATTGGTGGTGTGCGCAGCCCATGGTGGCTGATGGTACAATCTGCCCTGTTTTGGCCAGTACCAGTGGGCAGATTCGGGTCTGTGTTGGGAAATTAATTCCCGCTTCGTTACTTGGTCAAATTAAGCATACGATATATCAAATCGAAGTTTGAGGTGTCTAGTTTATGGTGTAAAAGTTTGAGAGACAGTGGCCTTGTGGTTAGGTGCAGAATATTCTGTGAAGATGGGAGGTTTTGGGCTGTTTTGGAGTTGGTGGGCAATGTTGTTTGTCCAACTTCAAACGGCGATAACCGGAGCTCACGAGCTCGGAATCGAGTGTGTGATAGCTTGTTAGAAAGGTAATTGAATAAGGAAAAAGGATAACCTGGATTCTAGGTTTGGATTTTTGTTTTGTGTTCGCAGAAAAATAAATTAGTGAATCTGGTTAAGTTGGTAAAAACGTAAAAGTGAGGAATTGGCTAAGTGGGTTTATGGGAACCCCTTAGTGTCTTATATGTAGTAAAATAAAGTGTATAAATAGTTTAAGTAAGTCTTCCGCTAGTGTTTCAGTTACGATCACAGATTTTAATCGGAAAAAGTTTATTCGCATTTTTATAAATGAATCGCTGTGATTGTAACTGCGCTTAATATCATAATTAATGTTAACAATACCGGTGTACAACGGGCTGTTACATTTTATGGTATCAGAGCAGTTTTGTTAGGGAACTCTGATAATATATATAGATGTGTTATGTGCTGCATAGTTGTATGTAGATTCTTATCGATTACTGTATATGTAATTCCTTAGTGTGGGTCTGATCAACCCATTCCTTTGTGTTACATGTGTGGTCATCGTAAGAAGCCTGCGTAGTAACCTTGAAGCACCGAGTGTGAGTCTTTAGCCTGATGTTGTGGCTGCAGTGTTAATTGCTCCATGGACAAAGGACGACAGTAAGTCAAGTATGAATATTAGAAGGCATAAGGAAAACAGATTTAAATATTATATCTGACTTCGATGAAAGTCAAGAGAAAAGTGTATTATAAGCAACAGTGGTGTACAATTTATGATATGTACAATATGAGCATAGACGAACTTTGCAGTACTATGAAAAATGAACATATAACAGAGATGAACTTATGAGATTGGTGAAATTCCAAGTATATGTGTAGTATAGTAAGACAATTATGTACAAGTGGTCTTGGTGAATAGACTTCATCAAGGCGAGAGGTTTTGAACCTGAAGAATTATTGAGAAAAGGGAACATATATTCGTATGTGTGAGTTAAACACGTCATGCTTGATTAGCAGTTATGAGACCAGGACAAGTGCGGTGCACTTGAATGAATTGGGATGGTTCAAGCAGAGAAACAAATAGAATATTTGATGAGTAATCCTATGGGGTTTGACCACGTGAAAGTATGATGCTGGTAGATTGGTAATGTGAGAGATATTGAAATATGGGAGTGAATTCCATAAAGAGATAGTGTTGACTAAACACAAGTGAGGTGAACTAATTATGTGTATATTATTATGTGGAGTGTGTATAAGGAAAAGTGAAGGAATCGCCATGGATGGCACAAGATATATGTACCATGAAGGCACTATTGCAGTTAGTGGATGTCGACTCAAATTGGCAGACGTATCAGTGATAAATGAACAGGATGGTTGAGATGTACAGTCATCTGTACGAAAGTAATGAGAATTGTAAAGAAATTATGATCTTGTGGTATATGTATAAGTACTACTAATAGTAGTGCACTTATGAAAATATTGGTATTTGATATGGAGTGACAGACGAAGTAGAGGCATTTTCAAGGTAAAGGGATATTTTACAACCACCAAGGGTGGAAGTGATCAGGAAAATTGATGAGTTGCTCTACAGTATCGAACGTATGATATGTGAGCCGTAGCGAGCAATGAACTAGAACGATGGCATGATTTTGTGGGTTATTGTTGTATAATAATAAGGTGAGACAGTATGATTAGTGAATGAATGAATGTAAAACTTAATGTGAAATCAAGTGATTAGTATACGAACCAAGTGACAATAAAGTGCGAAAGTAAGAGGTTAATGAAAGAACTGATGTGTAAAGTGTGCAGAGAGTGTGGAATTATGTGGTCAGCAAAGGAGTTAATGTGTAATGACAAGATGAAAATGATAAGATTTGTTAGTGAGCCGAGGTATAATTGTCAGTGCAAGAACGGACGAGTAGTTTTGAGTGCAAAGGGTTAATGTAAATTTCAGTGCAAGGATTGAGGTGAAGTAGTTCTCTGTGATTCGACGGAAATGATTGGAAGATCCCTGTGTGATGGGAAATATGAAACTTATACTAAGAGATGTGAGATGTGTACAGAACTTTGAGAAAATTTAGGAATTATGGATTAGAGATTATGTTATGAACCATGGCAAGTGAATAGTCAAAGTGAAAGAGTAAACAATTTGTGAGAAAAATATGCAAGGAAGAGATATTGGACTATGGATTGAACGGTACAAGACAGAAGGAACTATTACGAGTTAGAAAACGTGTACGAAATTATGAAGAGAATGTGGATTATTATAATAGTGACTATGTTATAAACCAGGCCAGAGGGGTAACCAAAACGAAAGTAAACTACCAGTGAGAAGAATGACACGAGAGAGTAAGAAGAATTAACTTATATGTAATAGGTGTATATTATACCACTACTACTAAGATTATGGGGGAAGCCCATGTGGTAATACAAAATAGTTTGGATGTTATATACAGAGGTGATACAGACACCAAATGGACTGGGTCCATGTGTGATCTGGAGTGTACGGAGTACCAGTTTTGCCGTCATGTACAGATATATTATGAGTATAAATTTCTCTGTGCACTGGGTGCATGTAATATGAATTGATAGTAGGTAGATCTCAGTGGGGCCTATGTGTCAGGAGCGTGTAGCTATCTCTGTACGGGTTAAGTTCCCGAAGACTAGTAGTATTTGATATGAGTAATGAGAGACGATGAAGTGTTCCACATTGGTGTAACAGTTAGTATGGTAGAGATAATTTATGTAAATGCACAAAGAAGAAACATTTGGGGGATGCCTTAGAATAGGGACAGCTAGTAGTAAGTCATTTTTATGGCATGGATCATATGGGTGGATTCACTGATCGGTGGGTCATGACATCTAGGGCCCTTAGGACAGCAAGAGCTAGAGGGGTTAAACCTGTGAATGTTGTTACCCATTGTATTGGGAGAGTTTTTCCATATGGTTAACGCAAGATGCGAGGTCATATAATTGTAAATGGACAATAGTATGTCAGATTTGGATATAAGAGTTGTGGCTTAGTGTGTAAGAATTTCGAAGTGTGATAGTGAAGCACTATTGTGGGTGTAAAGTAAGTCTGATGAAAGAAATTTTGTCTCTAAGTGAGGTAGCAAGTTAGCTGGAATCCTTGTCTTATGATGAAAAAGGGATAATAACGTGAGTTAAAGTTGACAGAATGAGTAAGTGTCCTTCTAGGAAGGCTAGTGACGATCAAGATTTCAGGTTAAAACAGTGAATTGTTAGCCCTAAGGAAAAGATAAATTGAAATAGAGTCAAGTACGAACGTGTATTAATAGTTGGGAACTATAGTTGTAATTGATTACCAAAAGTGAATAACTTAGTTTTGCTGGTAAAATAGATTGAGAAGTGTTATATGTAATCGCATATGCCACTTATGGTGGAAAGTGTGTGGAAAATGCACAATGTTGATGGTGTTTTGATTAAGTACTAATGAGGTATGGACGAGTGTTTGTGGTAACTTTGAATATTCTGAGAGACTGATGTACCAACTGGTGGTGAATTATAGAAGTAGTGGCAATGATGGAATTAATTTTAAGTGACTTGATAATTAAGTGTCAAGGATTCCTAGCGAATAGGACTTGTATATGAGAGATATGGTATTTCGAATAGTCCATCAGTTAATAGTGAAGTGGGTTGGAAAGTGATTCGTTCCAAAGTGTTTAGTGGAAGTGAGTAAAGCTGTAAAGTAATAGTGTTTTGAGTTTGACATCCAGGATTAAATGATGATGATTACAAGAAAGTGGTATAAATGAGTGGAACATATGGTTAAGTTATAACATCGGAGTGGAATAAAAGTTGAAAATAGTTAGTGGGTGAAAATATTAAGCATGAGTCCACGATATGGAGGTCATTGATGAGTGATGTGTTTAGACCGTGAGAGGTCTGAGTATAGAATCGTGCTGACTGAGTTGATAAAGTTGAGATGGTTCAGTTAATGAAAAGAGTAACAGTGAAAGTAAATTATGAATATGATTACTAGATGGAAAGATTCAGGAGTGTGTGTGGTTAAAAGACCTTAAAAGGTTAATCGAAGAGATAAACTATTGTGAGGATTGTGAATTTCGTATCATGAAGAGAAAGATATGGTTATGAGTACCTAAGAAGAGGTAAAGACACGTGACAAGGAAAAATAAAGTATGTGAGTATAGAATTTAATGTGAGTCGAAATCATAAGATACGACAAAGTGCCCTTGAAACTAGAAAGTATGTGCTTCGGTGAAAGCTAAGAAAACGACGAAATCATAAGAGTAGTAATAGTAATGGAAAGGACTAGTATGTTTGGGTATGGTTGAAACAGTGAGGACAGCGAAAAGAGCTAAGTACTAAAGAAAGTGTGAAGATAAATGAGAACGGTTAGAGCCTATTATGGAAACAACTAGAGATTTTTGGGAACGGCATTGGGTCAGAAAGACAGATGAAGTGAGACAGAAAAAAATTGCAATGTGGTCGTCTATTACTTATAAATTGGTGAAAGTGTAACCGTAAGCCATTAAGAGCTTAAAGTATTGTGAATTGCTATGAAGCACCGACACTTCAAAAATGCTGACGTGTCGTGTCCGACACTTCCCGACACTCTTGGACACTCCGACACTCCCCGACACTTCAACACGCGTTATAAAAATTCAAAAAAAGGTTCAAATGTTACGTTGCGTTGAGTTTTTATTTCCAACTATTAGATTCGTTGGATTACGATTAACATTTTGTTGAGTTTAATATATATATTTGGGATATCGTATGTTTCTTTGCAAAATTTACGAATATTATAAGTTTAGATTCATTTTTTTGGTAAATTATTGAACATTAAATATAATATACATTACATAAATTAAAAATATTATTTAATATCAAAACGTGTCATAGCGTGTCGAAATCTAACATTTTTTAGAATTAACGTGTCGGGGTGTCGTGTCGTATCGTGTCACATGTCTCGTGTCGGTATCGATGCTACATAGGTGAATTGAAGGTCGTGGCACCATAACTGACAAGTGTGAGATGAGTATATTATGAACTACAGTGAATAAAAAAGCAACAGTGGTTTAAGGAAACAATGAAAAATATAATGAGCTAAGGGGTCAGATACCCGAAATTATCAAGTTTATGAAGGACTAAGTAATCATGGATACCGCAGGAATGAGATTTTCGATTACACCCCGTGTTACGGGACCGTTAAGATGTTATTTTGTGGACAAAATTCTAAAAGGTGAGGTGATTATAACACCTCACAATTCTAAATTAAATGATTAAAGTGTTAAGCGAGAAATTAAGTGGAGGATTAGTGAAAATCCCAAAGATTAGGGCAAAACAGTAATTAGCCAACACGCAACCCTAGGAAGGTAAAAATTGAGCAGGAGGTCTCAGATGACAAAAATAAGCCTGGAAATGGATTCAGAACGAAAAATTGAGTGGATAGGCAATTTTCAAAAAAATTAGTGAATAGTGTTTTTCACGGGTAAAAATACCGCAGTCAGGTTGCACCGTAAAACGTGCCAGTGGAATTTTGAGCTCTAGGTTTAAAATATTGATTTTAAATGGTCCATAGAAATAGGAAATATGATTTCTGATAATATTTGAGGGATTTAAGTCAATTTGTGGAAGCGTGTCAACGGAGCGCGCTGTAGCTTAAAGCATTGTTTTTCCGAACAACCAGAAAGCTCCAAATTTATCTGAGGGAGTAGAATTAAAGGATTTTGTTAAGATGAAAAATTATAATTTCTCATTAGGTTTTTAAATTGTGAATTTTAGTGATGATCGGAGGGAAATTCGGGTGAGTTTTAAATCGCGTGGGACCCGTTCCCACTTAAAAATCACTTAAGTCACTATTCATCACCCTCATCCTCACCATTTCTCTCTCTTCCCTTGCGCACACAGCCCCTCTTTCTCCCATTTTTGCGCAGATTTTTCCCCCTCCCCTAAACCAAGCAATAATTGTTGCGAACTCGGCAAGTATACCGATCGTTCCAAGTAATAAAGTGATAAGTAAGTATCGTCTCCACAGGGATTGATAAACAATTACTACTATAACCAGTCCTCTTAAGTTAGATAAATCGATTGGTTGTTTGACAAATAATTGCAATTTAAATTAAATAACAATAAAAGTGAAAGCTTTGTTTTTGTATTTTTCTGAAAAAGACTTAAAATAGATGAAGAGATGTTTTTGTAGAAAAAGTGATGAGAAAGACTGTAGCCAGGGTACATTCACCAATTGTTTCCCAATTTTCCTTCGGATTGATTCATAAAACCTATTGAAATTAACAACTCAGACAAATTATCATCTTTTAGAAATAATTAGTTAGATCCCAATCCCTTGGCGATCTAACCCTTTACTTCAATTGGAACCCTAATCCCTTAGTAATTCCGCCTGAAAATAAGCATTATGTAGATAAATCCCACGACTGCAATCCATACAAGTCTATCCCTAGAACATGCATGGAGAGTCATCTTTATCTCCTTTCAGGATCAGTATTCCAATATCCCTATTGTGAATCCTGATCCCCAGAATATAATTCCCTATTAGGTTGATCAGATCTAACAGAAATAATATCAATACGCTTAATATAAAAGATGAAATATATTAATTCAATACATAGAATGATTCAATCCTTGTAGCAATTGGTTACAAAGGGATCATGCCCCCGACTACAGAAATAGATCTAGCCAATAAACATCATGATCGCTGATCTGATTTCAACATAAACTGAAAAGAAAATAAAGAAGAATACAAGAACAGAGTGATGAACACGAAGAATGCCTCCTCTAGGTCTTGTGATGTGTATTCAGAGATGTCCTTTCTTCAGAGGTTGAGTCTCCTTTTATAAGAGAGATTCTGACCTAATTTGCACATTTGAATCTTCACACTTTCGCGCCTCCCACGCTCAGAGCGCCACTCCCGCGCTCAGGGCGTGGGAGTTTCTGCCACTTTTTCACCTCCCGCGCTCACAGCGCCATCCCCGCGCTGTGAGCGCGGGACCTTCTGCCATTTTTCCCTTTCTCGCGCTCTCAGCGCCACTCCCGCGCTGTGAGCGCGGGAATCTAGGTCTTTTTGAGATGTTTTTGCCTCCTTTTGTTTATCTTCCTTGATATTCAGACTTTGAATATTTTTACTCTTTTTCTCTGCTTTTCTTGCATTGATTGAGTCATTTTCTTCCTCTTTTTGCCTTGTAATTTCCTATATGCTGATCGCATATCAATAATCCACCAAATTCAACAAAGTTTGTGTTGGATCTTGATGGAAAACACCTCCTAAACCCATTGGTAGCCTTGGTTAGCCTTGAAATTGAGTGTGTGAGGAGATCAATGCCCATTTAGGCCGCGGTTTGCAAGAAGAAAAAGGTGATCTTGATGCTTTCAAATGCTCCAATGGTGGAGTATACTTAGGTGGAGCCTTATACCGTTCAATTGGGTGAGTTATTTCAACATTTCATTGGTTAAATTTTGAGTTGTGATAATTGACCCTAAAGAGGGATTTTGTGATATGTGGTGTTAGAGAGCTCAAATGGAAAATGTCTATTAGATGATAATGTCTTAGAATGATGTATTAATGCTAGAAATGCAATGAAAATTTTAAGCGAAAAAAATAAATTTTAACTTAGAAAAAAAATTGGTGCATGAAGTGGATTTTTGAGTTTTGGTGTTAATGTGTGGTATAGTGAATTGTAGTTTGATTATATGATGATATGAAGTGATTATGTGAGTTGTGGACCATAGGAATTGAGTGGAAATCCTTGGTTTGGCTAACCAAGATTCGGCCATTGATGTATAATTGAGCAAATTGATGTTTTAGAACACTTTGGTGTTGGGTTGTGTGGTGATTGGCATGTGGAAGGATCAATGCAAAAAAAATAAGTGTTGAAATTGGCAAAATGTGCCTAAAGTGTAATATTTCGCAAAACGTTACGTAAAAGTCGTAAAACAGAAAAACGGCGATTGAGCTAGCCTTTGGGTAACCTAAGTGAGTGTAATAAAATGAGAAAGAAAATTTAGAAAAATAAATCCTAAAAATACACTGTTATGGCCGAACCCTCCTAGTGGTGAGGTGAGAATTTGATGTTTTCGCGTTTTGACGTATTTTGACTGAAATTGACGGCTATACATGGTTGTATAGGTTGCCGTACGTGGATTTAAACTCGGAACAGTGAAACAGTGGATTTCCCTAGGTCCTGGACCAAGTGGATTGAGGTAAGTGAATTGATTTACACATGTTATTGTGAAATTCATGTGTGGTTTAAAGTTCTAAGTGTGTGAAATTGTCCTCTGTGTAGGCATTCCCTCTGTATCAAGCTATAAGTGGAGTTTCTGCGGAGCTCAGTGGACGGATAAAAAGAAAGGTAACCTCTTGGTACTGGGGCTTGTTCCCCTTTTGTGTTCCACCTTGCTAGTTGATGGCAACGGTAGGAAGTGTGTATGAGTAGTGTAGAACAGCATGAGCATGCATATGCATTATCACAGTGGGTACTTATGTACCATATCTCTGGCCATTAGATATTTTTAGCCTTCGGGCAAGTTTTCCGGACTGCCACTGGATAGGTCTCCGAGAGGGAGTTCCAGTTGACCTAGGGTCGTGGTGTGTTATCCGGATAGGAGCACACTAGGTAGTCTCGGGTGTATATGGTTGGAAGGGGTACCTTGGTGGGTTGTTCTCTGAACACGCCAGGGGTAGTACCCATAGACGTATAGCCGAGGACATGGCGTGGTATTGGTAGCTACCATCCCGCATGTCGTAGTTGTTTCTGATATTTCTCCCTTTCTCTAAATCCCTTGCTTTATCCCGTTTTATAACAGTGATGATGTTTTATATTATTGATATACATCGAAGTGAACCATTGGGCGAAGATTTCTCCAGAACCTCTTGGTTACTGAGATATATCCGTATATCTCACCCCGTCTCGGGGCATTTATTTCAGGATGTACCAGTGGATATGGAGCAGCGGGCAAGAAGCCCGCATGATGATGAGTGGAGCAGTGGTGCATAGTTTTCTTTTTGGTGGCCACTTGGCCTAGGCTAGACTTAGAGCATGAACATGTATATGTATGTAGGAGGAGTCCATTAGCATTATGTTCATGTTGTTTTGGCTAAGTTTAGCTATCATGTTATATTAGTTTATGAGTTTATTTGGCAAGTGAAGTTGTAATATGTAAATATTTGTAGTTTAAAGTTAAAGTTGTAAATGTAATTGTAATCCAGTATTGTAACTGTACCATGGATGTATGTATTATGATGGAAGGGCTTTAGGCCTATTTTAGGTTTATGATTATCCGTATGATGAATTATGCATGAAATTTAAAGTTAGTGATTGAAACTATAAAGGATTTAAAAGTAAACTGCTTATGTTTTAAGTGTATATTGGATTGGGTTGTAAGTGCCCCAAGGCGTTGTTGGTCCTTGTGTGTGTCACCCATTGGACTTTGCTGGATTTCAGGTGTATTAGTAGTGTTAAACAGCTTATGCAAAATTGGGGATTTTAGGAAATACAAAGGAAACTCTGGCGAATTTTCTGTAGAATTGGCAGTTTTTGGGTGAACTTCGGGAGAGCGTATCTCTCTCCACAGTGGTCCGTTTGGGACGTGCCATATGCCATTTTGAAGCTTAAGATGTCCCCTACATTGTGTCAAAATCCTAGAATCATTGGTGGTGTGCGCAGCCCATGGTGGCTGATGGCACAATCTGCCCTGTTTTGGCCAGTACCAGTGGGCAGATTCGGGTCTGTGTTGGGAAATTAATTCCCGCTTCGTTACTTGGTCAAATTAAGCATACAATATATCAAATCGAAGTCTGAGGTGTCTAGTTTATGGTGTAAAAGTTTGAGAGACAGTGGCCTTGTGGTCAGGTGCAGAATATTCTGCGAAAATGGGAGGTTTTGGGCTGTTTTGGAGTTGGTGGGCAATGTTGTTTGTCCAACTTCAAACGGCGATAACTGGAGCTCACGAGCTCGGAATCGAGTGTGTGATAGCTTGTTGGAAAGGTAATTGAATAAGGAAAAAGGATGACCTGGAGTCTAGGTTTGGATTTTTGTTTTGTGTTCGCAGAAAAATAAATTATTGAATCTGGTTAAGTTGGTAAAAACGTAAAAGTGAGGAATTGGCTAAGTGGGTTTATGGGAACCCCTTAGTGTCTTATATGTAGTAAAATAAAGTGTATAAATAGTTTAAGAAAGTCTTCCGCTAGTGTTTCAGTTACGATCACAGATTTTAATCGGAAAAAGTTTATTCGCATTTTTATAAATGAATCGCTGTGATTGTAACTGCGCTTAATATCATAATTAATGTTAACAATACCGATGTACAACAGGCTGTTACAGACCGACCCACCAACTTATTTTTATATTTAAATTAAAATTCCACTATTTTTCTTTTATAATTAAATTCCTAAATCTGTTTTCAATTTTTGTATATACAAATTTTTAAAATTTCAAATTCTAACGACACAAATCCATGCAAAAAAATAATTATTTATTATTGTTTTGTGAATCTTATTGTAATAAATGAAAGTTCATTTCTGTGATAAAATATAAAAACCTAAACGTAACTGTAAGAGCCTTTTAGTGGATAAATATAAAAATATATTACATGCTAATAGTTAGAGGTGGTAAACTGAGCTCGGCCTAGAGGGGTGACCCACCAACTTATTTTTGAAACTAAATTAAAATTTCATACTTCCTCTTTTATAATTATATTTCTAAATCTGATTTCAATTTTTGTAAATATAAATTTGTAAAATTCAAAATACTAAGAACACAAATCCTTGCAAAAAATAATTATTTACCATGATTTTGTAATTCTGATTATTATAAATGAATATCCATCTCTAAGATAAAATATAAAAACTTTGATGCAACTATAAGATTTTTTTTTGTGGATAAATATAAAACTTATTATTATACCAAAAAAAATATATAAAACTTATTAACTTGTTGGTATATAATGCTGACAATTAGAGGTTGCAAACTGGATTTAGTCCGGAGGACCGGCCTGCCAATATTTTTTATAATTTAATTAAAATTTCGCTCTTCTTCTTTTATAATTAAATTTCTATTTCTTATTTTAATTTTTGTACTATTGGTGTTTTTTAAAAATTAAAATTATTTAATGATTATTTTAATTTTTGTCCAAAACAAATGGAAGAAGTTTTTTTTTTGACCGATATTATTATTAAACTTACAATCAACAAAATTAGTCATGATATCGAATTGTGGGGTAATACCCACCAATTCTTTAGAAAGTAAAACAAATGAATTGAATATATATACTTAAAATCAAAGTAAAATTGCACTTATAATTATATTTAATTTTTTTTAAATTATATGTGACTTTAAAATATAAATTAGACATAACTTATTATTTTTAAATATAAAAATATATTACATACTGATATAAAATGTTGATAATTAGAGGTGGTAAAATGGGACCTGGAGGGCCAGCCTGCCCGCCAAATAGTAGAGTTCACCGACAACACACTTTTTTTTATATTTTCTGTCTAACAAATCTATCTTTTTGTGGCTGATCATTGGATTTATTGCTGTAAATATTTCAAACAAAAAAACATCTAAACTAACCCTATTCAGATTAAATATGATGGATTAAATATATGTATATATGTATATATATATATTATGAACAATTATTTATACTTATGTAATTAAGCAAATGAATGGTCTTTTGATATTACCACATTTAACTTCAACTAAAAAATGTTTGTTATAATATTAAACGTACTAACTCAAATATTTTTGAACTCTTCATCTAATATATATGGTACAACTACAGTAAAAATAGATACATAGTAATTCAGACATAAGTGTAAGAACCTTTTTTATATGGATAAATACGAAAACCTATTATAAGTTGATAGAAAATGTTGACGATTAGAGGTGGCAAAATGAGCTCTGCCCGGAGGGCCGGTCCACCCCTGTGCGCGAACACGTTTCCCCCTTTATATCTACTATCTAACAAACCTGTCTTTGTATGGTTAAGATAATTAGATTTACTGCTGTAAATATTTCAGAAACAAACATCTAAATAAAATGAACAATCATATTCTGATAAATAAAAGTGCATCTAAACAAAATGAACAATCAACATAACATTTTTTTTTTCTTCATGTATATTAATTGATTTCATTTTGTAGCAAATTTTGTGTATGGTTGAAACAATAAGACGGGGTCATATTGAATAATAATACAAAGGAGAAGGTTCATTGGTGGTTATATTAAAAGAATGAATTATTGAGTACATAACTATATTTGTTTTACATAACAATTAATTCCCTTGAGTTGCAGATTTGTTTGTGGTTGATATTTATAAGTTTCGTGTGAATGCTGTAGCTTTTTAAAGTTCAAAAATAGCACAAAATAGCAAGATAATTCTTTTTTATTTTACATAATTCTCAAGTAACATGTTTACTTTTTTATTTGTTGTTCCTTCATGTTTATACCTCCATCATAGTACCGTTCAGAGCTTGATAACAAGATGAAGGTGTTGATTTATCAGTGCGATGATTAACCAACGACGGTGACAACGATTTCGTTCTTTTTTCCCCAGGCATCGCACAGGTAATTCACTAGTTATTACTAGAGGTGGCATGGTGCCTGCGCGTTGGGGTGGCAAAACGAGTTGGCCCGGCCCGACCCGCCCCGCCTCACCATCAACCCGTCAAAAATGGGTTGGCCCGCCCCGCCCCGCCACTTGAATTTGGGTTGAAAACCCTAACCCGCCCCGTTTTATGGTGGGTTGGTAGGTCAACTCGCTTAAAAAATAGAAAATAAATTATATTTTATAAATATTATAATATTATTTATTTTCATATCACATTCCCCTTAGTTTTTTTCTAATCTTAAGTCTATGTGTATGCTAATATTTAGTTAGATATTCTTTACAAACTTATTTTTGTCTCCATACATAAATTATCTTTGTCATAAATAAAGTGTTTCTTCTATGTTTTTTCTAGAGAGTACTAAGATAGCAAAAAATAAGATATCACAAAAGCTTAAAAACAAATACAATACTACCTAATAGTAAGAAAAATAAAAAAATTGACCCGACGGGCCAACCCGCCAACCCGTTTTAACCCATAACCCAACGGGGCGGGTTGAGGCGAATTGGTGGGTTGAAATATGTAATCCAACTCGCCCTATTTTGGCAGGTTGGTGGGTTGACCCATCGGGTTCAACCCATTTTGCCACCTCTACCTGCACGCCCCATGGGACGGGTTCTCAACCCGTCAAGCTCACCCCACCAAGCCCACCAAACCCATCCTATCATGGGATGGGCTCGCCCGCCAGCCTATTTTGTTTATGGGTTTTATAATTCTCATTCAACATGAGAATTACAATTTTCCTACACACCCTTCGATTTTCGTGCTGACATTGGTCCTACATATAATTTTTTCTAACACATGGGTCCCACATTCTTTTTATCTCTACAACATAAGATTTCAATTCTCCTTCAACAAGAGAATTATAAAACCCTTTGTTTATTATTACTTTTTTTGGTGAAAATTTTATTTATTATTTATTTTATGGGTTTTATAATTCTCATGTTGAAGGAGAATTGAAATCTCATGTTGTAGAGATAAAAAGCATGTGGGACCCGTGTGTTAGAAAAAATTATATTTAGGACCCATGTCAACACGGAAATCGAAGGGTGTGTAAGAAAATTTGAATTTTCATGTTGAATGAGAATTATAAAACCCTTATTTTATTGTAGATTAACTCTTTTACTTGTTTCTCCCATTTTCCACATCAGGTAAGATCTCTTACATTTTACGCTACTCATCCTCCTTTCCTCTGCATCGTCGTCCACCGAAAACTGGTTCAGGTATTTCGCCACCTCCATCGTCCTCCCTCTTGCTTTCTGACCTTCTATTTTTCATTGGTCTTGTATAAAAAATTTGTCTTTGTGTTCTGTTATGTCTAGGGGTGTGCAAAAAATCCAGTTGAACCAAACCAAATAGGAAACCAAACCAACCTGATTCATAAAAACCGATTTTTTACAATGGTTTTGAAAACCGAACTGCTTCTTAATTTTTGGATATGGATTGGATCTTATCCTTTAAATCATGGTTAACCAAACTAAACTGTTTCTTAATTTCTCGATCCCTTTTCGCTTTCGTTGTCGTCTTCCTTATCATCGCAGTAGTCCATAGCTTGTTTTCTAATATGGTTATACACCCAATTTAAATATTATTTAAAAATTCCTCTCAGTGTTATACATACTTCTTATCTTTGTCCAATTTCATTCTAATATTTATTTATTTAATTTTTTACATATTTATTTTAATTTTTTACAAGTAAACATAATTTATAAATAAATAAATAAAGGTTACATATTTTTTTTTTAAAAAAAATTGCACAACTCATTAAAAACTGATTTTAAATTTGTTATAAAACCGGTTTTTAACTTCAAACCTAGTTAATGGTTCATAACCGATTCTAATTTAAAACCGGTTTTGAATTAAAACCGGTTCAAAATAGATTTTAAATTAAAACCGGTTATGAACCATAAACCAGTTCTGGAACCAGTTTTAAACCGGTTTTTAAAATTAAAAACCGGTTTTTAAAAAATAAAATTGGTTCGGTTTGAAAGCCAAATCGTTTAAAATCAGTGCGGTTCGGTTTTTGACAAAACCGGTTATGAACCGCTCCATGCACACCTCTAGTTATGTCCTATGATATTGTAGTGTCATTTTTTTATTCTAAATTTTTGTCTTTATTGTTGTTTAGTATTGCTTTCGGCTTTGTTTGGGAGTTTGGAGAGAAAAGGAAGGAAGGGGATCCAAGGGAGAGGGAGAGGAAGGAAATTGAAGGATATCCCCTTCCCTTGTTTGGGAGTTAAAAAAACATTGAGAGAAAAAATAGAGGATTAATGAAATATTTTTGGGAAGGATATTGTAACAACCAAGTTGTATTATGTAACATCCTTAACTTTTGTAAGGAATATTACATGTTTTCTTATATATATATACTAGTTATTTACCCGTGCGCTGCACGTAGGAAAAAAAATTCAGTCGGTTGTCGACCGAATCTTGTCTCATCCTTCTAAATGAATTGACATTTAATAAAAATTATTAACTTATATAACTATAGGTACGAGAATTGTTATCACATAAACAATCAGCCAAGATATTACACATATATAAGATGTTCGACAAAATATGAAATGACTACTTAAAAATTATCAGTTTCAATTATGTAGTATAACAAAACATTAAAAATCAGAAAATTTCGTTGGACAAAATAACTCACTTTGGTTGGTCATCACTCCAATGTTTTTGACAGTTATTACAAAACAATCTGTGAAAATCTTCACAAACATAGTAAAGGCATTTCTTACGGGATTTGTACCACCAATTGAATTTACTCCCAATTGCTTTGATGGTTCCGTAAGCAACGCACCTCATAATCTAAAAAAAGAAAAAAAATAACATTAACGACATTTAAAACTATATAAAAATAATTAAAAAAAACATAGCATAACTTTATCCCAATCATAATTAAAAAAAATCAGAAGGACATGCACAAAATTAAAAAAAAAAGATTTTTTCATTATAAATGCATTCAAGTTTGTGAACTGCAAAAAGAAATCAAATCAACTACACTAACCTTTGAAATACTTCTTTATAGACAATGTTATAGTACTATTTGCAACACAACCATTATCATCAAATATAAGAATCTTCAATCCTTGTTTGCTCTTTACTCTTGATAGCACCACATATAATTGTCCATGAGTAAAAACAGGTCTAGGAAGATAAATTCCAACATGAGAAAGTGATTGTCCTTGACTCTTGTTGATAGCCATTGCAAATGAAACCACCAAGGGAAATTGTCTTCTTTGGAAATTTATAGGAAACGTATGAGAAGATGGGCTGCCAGTGAGCCTAGGGATTAAGACAGTTTCTCCTATATTGCTTCCTGTAAGAACAGTTCCCTCAACAACATGGTTGCCTAATCTAGAAATAAGTAGTCTTGTGCCGTTACATAACCCCTTTGATTGATCAATGTTTCTCAAAAGCATAACCGGCACATTAACCTTTAAAGTTAATTTATGATCAGGAAGTCCGGAACATGAGAAGGTATTTAAAATCTTAGGAGAGAATTCAACATCCTCTAGCTCAGAATTTCCATCTTGCTTCAAAACACTATCTGAACTCAAATATATTCGTTCTTCACCCAGAATAAAACTCATAAGCCACTCGTTTAAGATAGCAACATCTGCCAATTTAGGAGTCAAAATGGCACGTTCTTTGCAAAAAGCAGGATCAAAAATATGATTCAACATATTCGGATACACAAAATCAACCAAATCTGAAAGTGGATCTTCCGATTATTTGATCAATAGTGCATATGGAATTGTTATAATAGATTCCCCGTCCACATCATCTCCAAGATCACCATCTCCTATTTTAAGAAGTCATTCAGAGAATTCTTTTATTTCCATCAAATTTTGATTACTATTTCCTGAAGTTAGACGCATGTTTTTGGTCAGAGTCAATAGATTACAATGCGGCCAAAGATGAGACGAATTAATAGTGGCATGAACTATATCTTGTCTGCAACATGAGGAATCACAAGTAAAATCTGCCGGAAATCACCTCCTAAAACAACAACTTTTCCACCAAATGGATTATTATCACAGAAACTCGGATTAGAAAATCTAAGAACATCTCTAAGTGTTCTATCAAGAGCCTCAAAACAAAATCTGTGTACCATTGGGGCCTCATCCCAAATAATTAAGCTTGTTTTCGATAACAACTCAGAAAGAGTAGAATTTTGGCTTATGTTACATGTTGAATCTTCATTTATCTAAATAGGAATACGAAATCTGGAATGTGCGGTACGTCCTCCAGGCAACATAAGAGAAGCAATTCCGCTCGAAGCAACATTTAGTACAATTTTTCCATTTGATCTAACAGATGCAGACAAAGTATTCCAAATAAATGTTTTTCCTGTGCCTCCAAACCCATAAAGAAAGAAAAACCCCCTGTGCCTCGGGAAACCGCTGAAATAATCTTCTCGTAGACATCTTTCTGCTCATCAGTTAGGGAATGTAATAATCTCTTATGTTCTTCTATCAAAAATAACCTGTCATACGATAACTCATCAAGCACCAATCTATTTTGTATATCCAGCAATGATTTCATCATTATGCGAGGCATTGATGGGTAATCTGATAGAGATCTACCATTGCTCTGCATTACTTTGTCTATTTCAGCAAGTGTAGAATTTATTATACAATCTTCTGGAAGAGATGCATCTAAACAAAGAATAAAATAGAATATGAAGAAATTGAATTATTAACAAAAGAAAAAAATTAAAAAAAAATATTAACTTCAAGATGCGTTAGAATATATATGAAATTCAAAATGACTTATTCTATTAACTGAGTTTTTATAATGAATTAAAAAAAATAGAAGGTTAATATTTTTGAATTTAAGAAAGTATAATTAATTTTTAAAATGACAAATAAAACTATCTCACCATTGAGATCCGAGAAACAACAATGATATATTGTAAGGAGCCTAAAAAAAGTTACAATTTTTTATAATAAATTTAATTCAATGTGAAGTAACAGATTTAAACAGTAACATCAATAATAACAAATAATGTTTTCTTTACAAAGGTTACAATATTTTTAAGATTAACATTTATTTCAACTTAAAGTAACAACTTATTTTCAGTATCAACAATAATAACTGAAAATGTTTTAAATTTTTAATAAAAAAGAAAGGTGAAATAATTTATAAAATTTTAATTTTTTTTGAACTCAAAGCAAACAGATAATAATGTTGGACTTTATACACACAGTAACATGAAAGTATATGTCATTCTTGAAGTAATCAACATGAAAAACATATCTAACATATTGAAATTGTCGACATATGTCTTGTTGCAGTAAAACACTGGTCTTTAGAAATAATGCATGAAAATTGTTATAAGCACGTACCTGAACATCCGATATTTTTCCTATGTAGATATAAGATATCATCAGAGAGGAATTTCCAAGACTTTTCCCAAACAAATTCAGGTCTAGTCATTGAATTGCTAAATAAAAGAAGAGCAAACAGATTACGAAGATACAGTATCAACAATAATAACTGAAAATGTTTTAAATTTTTAATAAAAAAGAAAGGTGAAATAATTTATAAAATTTTAATTTTTTTTGAACTCAAAGCAAACAGATAATAATGTTGGACTTTATACACACAGTAACATGAAAGTATATGTCATTCTTGAAGTAATCAACATGAAAAACATATCTAACATATTGAAATTGTCGACATATGTCTTGTTGCAGTAAAACACTG